>CM038214.1:125346785-125515942 GCA_021442155.1 Cymbidium sinense
TACAATTTATGGAAAATTTCCGGCGGATCGTATACGGCCTAGATCTATGAGAACTTTTAAGTTAAGCGTGCTTGGGTGAGAGCAGTACTATGATGGGTGATCTCTTGGGAAGTCATTGTAATAAACCATCTGTTGATGCCGCCCATTTATTTCCTTTTATTCTTATTTTATTTTACTGTTGATGCCACAAAACTTTGTGATCAACTCCGAAAATGTCATCGATGGGATGCCTCAGGCTGAAAAACATGAGCCGTGTGGCCCACGCGGCTGATCCTCGTGTGTCGTGTGGAGGCTGCACAAAAATTGCCATAACTTCTCTCATAATCGTTCGATTCGCAATTATGACCCCAATCTGGAAAGAACTCCTCAGGGCGCACGACGCATAGATGTGCTAAAGGCGCATCTGGCAAGACCCATATCTCCGATTTCAGCAAATTTAGAAGCCTTCCTGTGGCATAGATGGGTTACAGATATGCACAATTTGCGAAATCTCCGGCTTCGCCACAGATCACATGAGAGTCTTGATTAAAGCGTGCTTGGGTGAGAGCGATCTATGATGGGTGACCTCGGGAAGTCATCGTGTTGAACCATCTGCCACCCATTTTATTTCCTTTTATTTTATTTTATTTACCATTGAAGCAGGAGAACTCGGTGATCAACTCCGAAAATGTTGTCGATGGGATACCTCGGACTAAAAAATATGAGTCGTGTAGCTCGCGTGGCTGATTTGCGCGTCTCATGTGGAGGCCGCATGAAAATCACCCTAACTTCACTCACAATCATCTGATTCACCATTATGACCCCAATCCAAAATGATCTCTGCGAGGTGCACGATGCGCAGATGAGTCGCAAGTGCATTTGGCAGGACTTGTATCTCCGATTTCGTCTAGTTTGAAGCCTTACCGCGGCACGGATAGGTTCCGCATGAGCATAATTTATAGAAAATCTCCAACGAGGCGACCACACTAGTACATCAGAGCCTATGAGAACTTTTCAGTTAAGCATGCTTAGGCGAGAGGAGTACTATGATGGGTGACCTTTTGGGAAGCCATCATGTTGAACCATCTGTTGATGCCGTCCATTTTATTTATTTTTATTTTTATTTTATTTTACCATTGACACTGGAGAACTCGGTGATCGACTCCGAAAACATCATCGATGGGATGCCTCGGACTGAAAAACATAAGCTATGGGGCCCATACGGCTGGTCCGCGCATCTCATGCAGAGGCCACAGGGAAATCGCACTAATTTCATGCACGATCATCTTATTAAGACCCCAATCGAAAAGATCTTTGTGGCGCACGCGGATATGAGCCAGCATTTGTATCTCCGATTTTGGCTATTTCAAGATATTGAAGGGTTCGGATGAATTTGAAAAAGCTCCAGTGCACCGCACATTAGATCTCATGAGAACTCTTTAGTTAAGCATGCTTGGGCGAGAGCAATACTATGATGGGTGACTGCCTGGAAAGTCATCGTGTTGAACCATCTGTTGTTGCCGCCAATTTATTTATTTATATGTTTATTTTATTTTACCATTTATGCCACAGAACTCGGAGATCGACTCTGAAAATATCATCGATGGGATGCCTCGGATTGAAAAACATGAGCCGTGGGGCCCATGCATTAATCCGCGCATCTCGTGCGGAGGCCACAAAAATCACCATAACTTCGTGCATGATCTTCTAATTTGCCATTATGACCTCAACCTGGAAAGATCTCCGATTTCGTTTATTTCAAAGCCTTACCGCAACATAGACGGGTTTCGCATGAGAAAAATTTATGGCAAATCTTCAGTGGTAGGACCGCACCAGCACACCAGATACTATGATAACTCTTTAGTTAAGCGTGCTTGGGCGAGAGCAGTACTATGATGAGTGATCTCCAGGGAAGTCATCGTGTTGAACCATTTGTTGATGCAGCCCATTTTATGTCCTTTTATTTTTATTTTATTTTAATGTTGACGCTGGTGAACTCGGTGATCAACTCCAAAAACATCATCGATGGGATGCCTCGGACTCAAAAACACGAGCTGTGGGGCCCACGCGGTTGATCTGCATGCCTCGTGCGGAGGCCGCACGTCTCGTGCGGAGGCTGCACAAAAATTGCCATAACTTCGCGCGCGATCGTCCGATTTGCCATTATGACCTCAATTTGGAAAGATCTCCGCAGGGCGCATGACGAGCATATGTGCCATAGGCTCATCTAGCGAGACTCGTATCTTTGATTCGGCTATTTCTAAGCCTTACCATGGCACGTACAAGTTCCACATAAGCATAATTTGCAGCAAATCTCCACAGTGTGCAACAGGCCACTCGATCCATGAGAACTCTTGATTAAGCGAGCTTGGGCGAAGCGATCTTATGATGGGTGACCTCCTAAGAAGTCATTGTGTTGAACCATCTGATGCCCATTTTATTTTTTTTATTTGATCTTTGGAGAACTTCGGCGATCGACTTCAAAAATATTATTGATGGGACACTTTGGACAAAAAAACATGAGCCATGGGGCCCACGTGACTGATCCATACATCTCTTGTGGAGGCCGCATGGAAATCGCCATAACATCGTGCGCGATCATCCGATTCGTCATTATGACCTCAATTTAGAGATCTCCGCAGGCGGATGAGATGTCGCATGGGACCCTTATCTCTGATTTTAGCTAGTTTGAAGCCTTACTGTAGCACGAATGGGTTTCGCATGAGCATAATTTGTGGTATATCTCCAGTGGGCGCGACCGCACCAGATCACATGAGAACTCTTTAGTTAAGCATTCTTGGGCGAGAGCAGTACTATGATGGGTGACCTCTTGGGAAGTCATTGTGTTGAACCATCTATTGATGCCGCCCATTTTATTTCCTTCTATTTTTATTTTATTTTATTGTTGACACCGGAGAACTCAGCAATCGACTCCGAAAATGTCATAGATGGGATGCCTTGGACTGAAAAAAAGTGTGGGGCCCACACAGCTGATTATGCGACTCATGTGGACGCCACACATAAATCACCATAACTTCATAACGATCGTCCGATTCGCCAATTTGACCCCAATCCGAGATCTCCGTGGGGTGCACGACTCACAGATGGCACATCTGGCAGGACCCTTATCTCCAATTTTAGCTAGTTCGAAGCCTTACGGCGGTACGGACGAGTTCCGCATGAGCATAATTTGCGACAAATCTCTAGTGGGTGCGACTGCAACAACACAACATATCACATGAAAACTGTTTAGTTAAGTGTGCTTAGGTGAGAGTAGTACTATGATGGGTGACCTCCTAGGAAGTCATCATGTTGAACCATCTGTTGATGTCGCCTATTTTATTTCCTTTTATTTTTATTTTATTTTATCGTTGACATCAAAGAACTTAGCAATTGACTCCGAAGATGTAGATGGGATGCCTCGGACTGAAGAAAAGCCATGGGGTCCATAGGGCTGATCCGTGCAGCTCGTGTGGACGCCGCACGGAAATCATCATAACTTCACGCACGATCGTCCGATTCGCCATTATGAACCTAATCCAGAAAGATCTCCACGAGGCGCACGATGAGCGATGTGCCAAAGGCGTATTTGGCGGGACCCTTATCTCCGATTTTGGCTAGTTCTTAGCCTTACCGCGGGGTTCCGCATGACCATAATTTGCGGAAAATCTCAAGTGGGCACGACCGCACCAACACACCAGATCACACGAGAACACTTTAAGTAAGCATGCTTGGGCGAGAGCAGTATTATGATGGGTGACCTCATGGGAAGTCATCATGTTGAACCATATGTTGATGCCGCCCATTTTGTTTGCTTTTATTTTTATTTTATTTTATTGTTGACACCGAAGAACTCGGCGATCGACTCCGAAAATGCTGTAGATGGGATGCCTCAGACTGAAAAAAGTCATGGGGCCCATGCGACTGATCCGCACGGTTCATGTGAATGACGCACAAAAATCAACATAACTTCCGCAGGATCGTCGGATTCACGATTATGACCCCAATTCGAAAAGATCTCGATTTAGTTGTTTAAAGCCTTACCACCACGGACGGGTTCTGAGCATAATTTGGCAAATCTCCGGCGAGTGCACGACACTAGATCCTATGATAACTCTTTAGTTAAGCGTGCTTGGGCGAGAGTAGTATTATGATGGGTGACCTCCTCGGAAGTCATCGTGTTGAACCATCTATTGATGCCTCCCATTTTGTTTTTTTAATTTTTATTTTATTTTAACTTTAGCGCTGGTGAACTCAAAAATTGACTTCAAAAATGTCATGAATGAGATGCATCAGACTGAAAAACACGAGCTATGGGGCCCACATGGCTGATCCCACGATCTCGTAGGTCGCACAAAATTGCCATAACTTCTCGATCATCCGATTCGCCATGATGACCCCAATCCAAAAAGATCAACGCGGAGTGCATGACACACAAATGTGCCGCAGGAGCATTTGGCGGGACCCATATCTCTAATTTTGGCTATTTCGACGCCTTACCGCTGCAGGGACGGGTTCCGAATGAGCATAATTTATGGCAAATCTCCAGCGGGCATGACCGCACCAGTACACCATATCCCGTGAGAACTCTTTAGTAAAGCATGCTTGGGCGAGAGCAGTACTATGATGAGTGACCTCCTAGGAAGTCATCGTGATGAACCATCTGTTGATGTCACCCAATTTATTTAGTTTTATTTTTATTTTATTTTACCGTTAACGCCGTAGAACTCTGAGATCGACTCTAAAAATGTTGCCGATGACATACCTCATACTTAAAAACAAAAGCTGTGGGGCCTACGTGGCTGGTCCGGTCTCGTGCGGAGGCCGCACGAAAATCCTCATAACTTTGCATACAATCATCCAATTCGCCATTATGACCCCAATCTAAAAAGATCTTGGCGGGGCACATGACATGCAGATGTGTCGCAGGCGCATCTGGCGGGACCGTATCTCCGATTTTGACTATTTTGAAGCCTTACCGTAGCATAGATGGGTTCCAGATTAGCATAATTTGTGGCAAATCTCTAGCCGGTGCCACTGCACCAGCACACCATATCCCATGAGACTCTTCAGTCAAGCGTGCTTGGGCGAGATCAGAACTATGATGGGTGGCCTCCTAGGAAGTCGTCGTGTTGAACCATCTATCGATGCCACCCATTTTATTTCCTTTTATTATTGTTATTATTTTATTTTATCGTTGACGCCGGAGAACTCGGTGATCTACTCCAAAAACGTCATAGATGGGATGCCTCGGACTGAAAAACATGAGCCGTGAGGCCCACGCGGCTGATCCGCGCATCTCGGTGGAGGCCACATGAAAATCGCCATAAATTCATGCACGATCATCCGATTCGCCATTATGACCCCAATCTAGAAAGATCTCTGGCACATGACGCACAGATGAGCTACAGATGCATCTAGTGGGACCCATAACTCTGATTTTGGCTAAGTCGAAGTCGTACCGCGGCACATACGAGTTCCACATGAGCATAATTTATAGCAAATCTCCAGTGGGCGCGACCACAATAGCACACCAAATCATGAGAACTCTTCAGTTAAGCGTGCTTGGGCAAAAGCAGAACTATGATGGGTGACCTCTTAGAAGTTGTTGTGTTGAACCATTTGTTGATGTCGCCCATTTAATATCCTTTTATTTTTATTTTATTTTACCGTTGATGCTAGAGAACTTGGCAATTGACTCTAAAACCATCATTAATGGGATGCCTCGGCGAAAAACAGCCATGGGGCCCACATGACGCACGCACTTCTGTGGAAGCACAAAATTACCACAACTTCATGCACGATCATTTGATTTGCCATTATGACCCCAATCCAGAAATATCTCCATGGGGCACACAACGTGCAGATGAGCTGCAGGCGCATTTGGCAGGACCAGTATCTCCAATTTTGGTTATTTCGAAGTGGTACCGTGACACGGACGGGTTTTGTATGAGCACAATTTGTAGCAAATCTCCAGCAAGGGCGACCGCACCTGCACACCAGATCCCATGAGAACTCTTTAGTTAAGCATTCTTAGGAGAGAACAGTGCTATGATGGGTGACCTCTTGGGAAGTCATCGTGTTGAACCATCTATTGATGATGCCCATTTTATTTCCTTTTATTTTTATTGTATTTTAACGTTGACACCGGAGAACTCAGCAATTGACTCCGAAAATGTCATCGATGGGATGCGTCAGACTAAAAATATGAGTCGTGGGGCCCACAAGGCTGATCCGTGAGTCTCGTTTGGAGGCCGCACAAAAATCACCATAACTTGCCGCGATCGTCCGATTCCCAATACGAAAGATCTACATGCGACACATAGATGAGTCGCGCGCTCGGTGGGACGTTCTCCGTTTGGTAATTTCGAATCCTTACCGTGGCATGGACAAGTTCCGCATGAGCACAATTTGTGGCAAATCTCAAGCGGGGGTGACCGCACCAGCACACCAGATCCTATTAGATCTCTTCAGTTATGCGTGTTTGGACGAGAGCAGTATTATGATGGGTGACCTCTTGCGAAGTCATCGTGCTGAACCATCTGTTGATGCCGCCCAATTTATTTCCTTTTATTTTTATTCTATTTATCGTTGACGCTGGAAAACTCGGAGATCAACTCCAAAAATATCATCGATGGGATGCCTCAAACTGAAAAACATGAGCTGTGGGGCCCACATGGCTGATCCGCATGTCTTATTTATTTTACCATTGACGCCGTAGAACTTGGAGATCGACTCTGAAAATGTCATCGATGACATACCTCGTACTAAAAACAGTGTAGCGGTACGGTCAGCGCGCATCTCGGGAGCGCGCAATCGCCATAACTTCGCGCACGATCATCCGATTCACCATTATGAATCCAATCTAAAAAGATCTTCGCGGGGCATTCGTATCTCTGATTTGGCATTTGGCGGGACTCATATCTCTGAATCACCATAACTTCATGCAAATGTGCCGAAGGAGCATTTGGCGGGACTCATATGTCTGATTTTAGCTATTTTGAAGCCTTACGCGCGGGGAATGAGCACAATTTATTCTAGAATCTAACTTGGCCGTACCAACACACCGGATCCCATAAGACTCTTCAATTAAGTGCTTGAGAAGCGAGAACTATGGCGATCTTCTAGGAAGTTGTCATGTTGAACCATCTATCGATACCATCCATTTTATTTCCTTTTATTCTTATTTTATTTTACCGTTGATGACGGAGAACTAGGTGATCGACTCCGAAAATGTCTTAGATGGGATGCATCGAACTGAAAAACATGAGCTATGAGACCCACGTGGCTGATTTGCGCATCTCGTATGGAGGCCGCATAGAAATTGCCATAAATTCATGTACGATCATTCGATTCGCCAATATGACCCCAATCCGGAAAGATCTCCGCGGGGCGCACAATGCATAGATGAGCTGCAGGTGCATCAGGCGGGACCCATAACTCCAATTTTGGCTAAGTCGAAGCCTTACCGCGGCACATACGAGTTCCGCATGAGCACAATTTCTAGTAAATCTCCAACGGGCGTGACCGCAACAGCACACCAGATCCCATGAGAACTCTTCAATTAAGCATGCTTGGGCGAGAGAAGTACTATGATGGGTGACCTCCAAGGAAGTCGTCGTGTTGAACCATCTGTTGATACCGCCCATTTTATTCTCTTTTATTTTTATTTCATTTTACTATTGACACAGGAGAAGTTGATGATCGACTCTGAAAATGTCATCGATAGGATGCCTCAGAATAAAAAAATGAGTCGTGGGGACCACGCGGCTGGTTTGCGTGTCTCATGCGGAGGCTGCATGGAAATCGCCATAACTTCATGCATGATTGTCCAATTCGCCATTATGACCCCAATCCAGAAAGATCTTCGCAGGGCGCATTATGGGCAGATGTGCCAAAGGTGCATCTAGCGGGACCCGTATCTCTGATTTTGGCTATTTCGAAGCCTTACCTAGCACGGATGGGTTCCGGATGAGAAAAATTTGTTGCAAATCTCCAGTGGGTGCGGCCGCACTAGAACACCATATACCATGAGAACTCTTCAATTGAGCGTGCTTGGGCGAGAATGTTAATGTAATCGTTGACCTCCTCGGAAGACGTCGTGTTGAACCATTTGTTGATCCCACCCATTTTATTTTCCTTTTATTTTACCATTGACTCCAAAGAACTCGACTATCTACTCTGAAACCATCATCGATGGGATTCCTCGGACTAAAAAACACGAGCGGAGGCCCACCGGCGATCATCGTGTGGAGGCTACACGAAAATCACAATAACTTCGCGCACAATCATTCGATTCACCATTATGACCCCAATCTGGAAAGATCTCCATGGGGCACACGATGCACAAATGAGGTGTAGGTGCATCTGGTGGGAGTCGTATCTCTGATTTCAGTTATTTCAAATCCATACCATAGCATGAAAGGGTTTCGCATGAGCACAATTTGCAAAAAAATCTCCGGCGTGACGCACTTGCACACGGATCCCATGATACCTCTTTAATTAAGTGTGCTTGGGCATGAACAATGCTATGATGGGAGACCTCTTGGAAAGCCATCGTGTTGAACCATATGTTGATGCCACCCATTTTATTTTCTTTTATTTTTATTTTATTTTAATGTTGACGTCAGAGAACTCAGTGATTGACTTCAAAAACTTCATCGATTGGATGCGTCGGACTAAAAAACATGAGCCGTGAGGCCCACTAGGTTGATCTACGCATCTCGTATGGAGGCCACATGGAAATCACCATAACATCATGCACGATCGTCCGATTTGCCATTATGACCCCAATCTCGAAAGATCTCCATGGGGTGCATGATGCAGATGTCTTGATCGCATCGGCGGACACATATCTCCGATTTTGGCTAGTTTGAAACCTTACCGCAGCATAGACGGGTTCCGCATGAGCATAATTTACAGTAAATCTCCAACGGGCGTGACTGCACCATCACACCAGATCCTGTGAGAACTCTTCAATTAAGCGTGCTTGGGCGTGAGCAGTGCTATGATGGGTGACCTCCTGAGAAGTCTTCATGTTGAACCATCTGTTGATGCCACCCATTTTATTTCCTTCTATTTTAAATTTATTTTACCATTGATGCTGGAGAACTTGGAGATCGACTCTAAATACTTCATCGATTTGATGCCTTAGACTGAAAAACATGAGCCGTGGGGCCCACTCAACTGATCTGTGAGTCTCGTGTGGAGGCCACATGAAAATTGCCATAACTTCGCGAATGATCATCCGGTTCGCCATTATGATCCCAATTTGGAAAGATCTTGGCGCGATGCATGAATAGCAACGCATTTGGTGGGACACATATCTCAATTTTGGCTAGTTTGAAGCCTTACGAGGCCCAAATGGGTTTCCATGAGCCCAATTTACAAAAAGTCTTCAGCGAGAGCGACCGCACAAGCACAATAGATCCTATGAGAACTCTTTAATTAAGCGTGCTTGTGCGAGTATACATGATGGATGACCTCCTGGAAAGTCATCGTGTTGAACCATTTGTTAATGCCGCACATTTTATTTATTTTTAAATTTATTTTATTTTACTGTTGATGCCGGAGAACTTGACAATCGACTCCAAACACGTTGATGGGAAGCCTCAGACTGAAAAACACGGTATGGGGCCTCGTGGCGCGCATCTCGTGTGGAGGCCGAACGAAAATCACCATAAATTTCGCAATCTTCCGATTCTCCAATATGACCCCAATCCAGAAAGATCTCCATGGGGCGCACGACGCATAGATGGGCTACAAGCGCATCTGGCGGGACCCGTATCTCTGATTTCGACTAGTTTGAAGCCTTACTGCGACACATACGAGTTTCGCATAAGTACAATTTGTGACAAATCTCCTGCGGGCACGAGCGTACCAGCACAAAAGATCACATGATACCTCTTGAGTTAAGCGTGCTTAGGTGAGAGCGATATGATGGCAGACCTCTTGGGAAGTCCTCGTATTGAACCATCTTTTATTGCCGCCCATTTTATTCCATTTTACTTTACCGTTCACGCCAGAGAACTCGGCAATCAACTCTGAAAATGTCATCGATGGGATGCCTCAAACTGAAAAACATAAGCCGTGGGGCCCACTAACATTCCACATGTCTCGTGTCGAGCCATGTAAATTTCCATAACCCGCGATCGTCCGATTCATCATTATGACCCCAATCGAAAGACCTGAGGCATATCGTAGATGTGCCGCGCATGACTTCTTTCTCGATTTGGCTATTTGAATCCGCGTGACACGGACGGGTTCTGCAAGAGCGTAATTTATAGTAAATCTCCAGTGGACGTGACTACACCAACACACTAGATCACATAAGAACTCTTCAATTAAGCATGCTTTGGCGAGAGCAGTACTATGATGGGTGACCTCCTAGGAAGTCATCGTGTTGAACCATCTATTGATGCTGCCCATTTTATTTTATTTTATTTTATTTTACTATTTATGCTATAAAACTGGGTGATCGACTCTGAAAATGTCATAGATGGAATGCCCCGGACTGAAAAACATGAGTCGTGGGGTCCAAGCGTCAGCGCTCGTCGAGGCGAAAATCACCATAACTTTGCTCACGATCGTCCATTCGCCATTATATGGCCCGTCGGAAAAGATCTTGTGGGGTGCGATGCTAGATGAGCACATCTGGCGGGAACCATATCTCCGATTTTGGCTTTTTCGAAGCCTTACTGCAACATGGATGGGTTCCACATGAGCATAATTTGTGGCAAATATCTAGCGGGAGCAACCGCACCATCACACCAGACACATGAGAACTATTCAGTTAAGCGAGCATGGGCGAGAGTAGTACTATGATGGGTGAGCTCACGAGAAGTCATGTTGAACTATCTGTTGATGCAACCCTAAACCCTAAACCCTAAACCAAAAAATCCTAAACCGTAAAACCAAACAACCACAACCATAATCACCACCTCAAACCCTAAAACCTAAACCCTAAACCCTAAACCCTAAACTCTAAATCCTAAACCCTAAACCCAAAAAAATTCCTAAACCCTAAACCCTAAACCCTAAAAAGCTAAATACCGAAACCTAAACTAAATAAAACCTAAAAATAAAAAACCCTAAACCATAAACCTAAAAAAATAGAAAAACCCTAAACACTAAACTAAAACTTGAACCCTAGATCGAAAACCTAAATCCTAAACCCTAAACCCTAAAAAATCGTAAACCCTAAAAATCATAAACACTAAATCCTAAGCCCTAAACCCCAAACCTAAACCCTAAAAACCTAAATTCCTAAACCAAACCTAAATAGGAACCTAAAATAAAATAAATAAATAAACTAAACCAAAGAAAATAAAATAAAAATTTAAACTAAAACCTACAAACTTAAAATAAAATAAAATAATAAATAAAAACTAAACTAAAATAAATTAAATAAAAACCTCAACTAAACTAAAAAAAAATAAGATAAACATAAAAATAAATAAAACTTAAGCCTAAACTTAAATAAATTAAACTTAAAATTAAATAAAATCTAAACACAAACCTAAAAATAAACTTATAAATTAATAAAAAATAAAACCTAAACCCTAAAATAAAAAAATCTAAACCTAAAATAAAAAAAAAAAATAAACCTATACCTAAACTAAAATAAATAAAACCTAAGCCTAAACTTAAAATAAACTAAACCTAAACCTAAACTAAATAAAATAAAATAAACTAAAAATAAACATAAACCTAAATTGAAAAATAAAACCTAAAAATAAACCTAAAATAAAAACCTAAAACCTTAACCTAAAAAAATAAAATAAAAACATAAATCTAAACCTAAAAATAAAAAAAATTAAAAATAAAACTAAACTAAAAAATGAACATAAACATAAACCTAAACCTAAAAAAAACTAAAAATAAATAAACCAAAATAAATAAACTAAACTAAATAAAAATTAAAAATAAATCTAAATAAAAATAAAATAAATTAAACTTAAATAAATAAAAAATAAACTAAGTTAGCCTAAATTTATCGATTTACTTAATTAAAAAAACCCTAAACCATAAACTTTAAACCCTAAACCCTAAATACAACCTTAAAAGCATAAACGAAACCCAAGCCCCAAACCCCAAATCATAAACCCAAACCACAACCTACAACCCTAAACCCTAAACCCCAAACCCTAAATGCTAAACCTTAAGAAACCCTAAACCCTAAACCCTAATTCTAAACCCTAAACTTTAAAAGCATAAACCTAAAACCCCAAACCCTAAACCCTAAACCCTAAACCCTAAACCCTAAACCCTGACCCTAAACCCTAAACCCTAAACCTCAAACCTTAAACCTAAACCTAAAGTAAAAAAATAAAAAAATAAACCTAAATTCAATCTAATAACCTTAAACCAAAACCTAAACCCTAACAATTGGAAGAACCTGGAAAGTAGGAACATCACCATCAACCAGGCTCAATCTAGATCTGGCGGTGGAGACGAAGGCAGAGGCAGTGGTAATCATAGTAGTGATGGGGGATCTTGAGGAGCTGGTGGATATGGAGGTGGTGGTTGGGGCAGTTGTGGTTACGGATGTGAGAGGAGCGACAGAGGTTACAACCATGGTGGTGGCGGAGGAAGAGATCGGGGATATGATGGTGGATCCCACTACTCGAGAGGCCTAGGTGGTTCTATTGGCAACCGAAGAAACTCAAGAACGGTCGATCTGATCTACTACTTATGGAACTGTGTCTTTATAGTAAAGATGGTTATAATTATCTAGGGTTTTTGATTTGCTCCATGCATGCTCATTCATTATCTATGTCATCGCTTGTGTCTAAAAAACTTGGTGTGTTAGTTAGTTGATGAAATCAACAAAAAGAAATGTTGAATATAAATTTATTCTCTGTTAAAAAAAACCAAAAATCCTAAAGAATAACCTAAAACTTGAACCCTAGACCTAAAACCTAAACCTTAAACCCTAAACCCTAAACCCTAAATACCATAAACCCTAAACCCTAAAATCCTAAACCCTAAACCCTAAACCCTAAACCCTTAAGTCTAAACCCTACAAACCCAAACCCACAAATCCCAAACTAAACACTAATCCAAACCCTCATTAACCCATGCCATAAACCTTAAAATGCTAAAATCCTAAACTAAACTAAATAAAATATAAAAAAATTAAATAAAAAGCCTAAACCAAAATATAATAAAATAAAACTTAAACTAAAGTATAAACCTAAACTTAAACCTAAACTTAAACCTTAAAGTAAAATAAAATAAAAAAATAAAAACTAAACTAGAAAAAAATAATAATAACCTAAACTAAACTGAAAATTAAAAAACATGAATAAAATAAAAACTAAAAATAAAATAAAAATAAAATAAACATAAAATAAAATAAAATGAAACTAAATAAAAACATAAACCTAAAGAATAAACCCAAAAAAAACCTAAAAATAAATAAACAATAAAACCTAAACCCTAACCTAAATAAAATGCCTAAACCTAAAATAAAAATAAAATAAACCTAAACCTAAACTAAAATAAACTAAACTAAATTAAATAATATAAACTAAACCTAAACCTAAACCCTAAATAAAATAAAATAAAGTAAAATTAACCTAAACACGGAACTAAAATAAAACCTAAAATAAACCTAAAATGAAAACCTAAAACCTAAACCTAAAAAAATAATATAAAATTTAAACAGACGATATTAAGAACATAAAACCTAAACCTAAAAAATAAATTAAAAATAAAACTGAACAAAAAATAAACCTAAACCTAAACCTAAATCTAAAAAATAAGCTAAAATAATAAACCTGAACTAAAATAAATAAACTTATAATAAATAAACTAAACTACATAAAAATAAGCCTAAATAAAAATAAAAAATAAAGTAAACTAAAATAAATAAAAAATAAACTAGATAAACTAAATAAACCTAAACCTACCAGTTTACTTAATATAATAAAGATTAAAAATAAAATAAAAAAACCACGAACCCTAAACCCTAAATCTTAAAACCTATAACCCTAAACCCTAAACCCCAAACCTTAAATTCTAATCCTTAAACCCTAAACTAACCCTAAACCCTAAACCAAAACTCTAAACTAGCCCTAAACCCTAAGAATATGCAGAACCTTGATAGCAGGAACATCACCCACAACTAGGCTCAGTCTAGATCTAGCGATGTAGGCAAAGGCGACGATAGTGCTTCACAGTGGTGGTGGGGGATCTGGCGGTGCTAGTGGATATGGAGGTGGTGGTCGGAGCAGTGGTGGTGATGGAGGCAGTAGGAGCGATGGAAGTTACAAGCTGTGGTGGTGGCGGAGGGAGAGATCGGGGATATCATGGCGGATCCTACTACTTGAGAGGTGGGGTTGGTTCTGATGGGAATTGGAGAAACTGAAGAATAACCGATCCAATGTGATACTTATGGGCTGTGTCTTTCTGAGAGCTCTAGGGATTTTGATTTGCTCTATGGGTGCTCTTTTTTATCTATATCATCGCTTGTGCCTTAGAAAATTTGGGGGTGCTACTTGGTTGATGAAATCAAAAAGTAGAATTATTGAATTTGTTCTCTATTATAAAAAAACCTTAAACCCTAAACTAAAACTTAAACTTAAACATTAAACTTAAAACCTAAACCTAAAACCATAAACCCAAAACCCTAAACCCCAAACTCTAAACCCTAAATCCTAAACTAACCTTAAACCTTAAACCCTAAACTTAAAAAAGCTAAAAACCTAGATCTAAACTAAATAAAACCTAAAAATAAAATAAATAAACGAACCTAAACTAAAATAAAATTAAAAAATAAAAAAAATAAAAACATAAACTAAAATTGAAACCTAAACCTAAACCTTAAAAGAAAATAAAATAAAAAAATATAAACTAAATAAAAATAAAATAAATAAAAACCTAAACTAAACTAAAAACATAAAAAAACAAAATAAAAGAAAAGCTAAACCTAACATAAAAATAAAATAAACCTAAAATAAAATAAAATTAAAACTAAATAAAAACCTAAACCTAAAAAATAAACCTAAAATAAATAAAAAATAAAACCAAAACCCTAAGCTAAAATCTAAGCCTAAAATAAAAATAAATTGAACAAAATAAAATAAACTTAAACCTAAACTATAATAAACTAAACTAAAATAAACAAAACTTAAGCATAAAGCTAAATAACCTAAACCAAATATTAAACTAAATAAAATAAAATAAACTAAAAATCAACCTAAACCTAAACTAAAAAATAAAACCTAAAAATAAACCTAAAATAAGAACCTAAACCTAAAAATAATAAATAAAACCTAAACCTAAAATATAAAATAAAAATAAAACTCAACTAAAAAATAAACTAAAAAAAACCTAAACCAAAATAAATAAACTAAACTAAATAAAAATAAAAAATAGAATAAACTCAAATAAATAAAAATAAACTAAATAACCATAAACCTACTAGTTTACTTAATTAAAAAAAAAACTTAAACCCAAAATCCTTAACCCTAAATTTTAAATCCTAAACCCTAAAACTAACCCTAAATCCTAAACCCTAAACCCTAAATCCTAAAACTCTAAACCCAAAACCCTAAACTCTAAACTCTAAACCCTAAACCCTAAACCTTAAACCCTAAACCCTAAACCCTAGAATACTAAACCCTAAACCCTATACTTTAAACCCTAAAACCCTAAACCTTAAGCTCTAAACTCTAAACCTTCAACCCTAAACCCTAAAACTAGTGCAAGAACCATAAAAGAAGCTATCAATGCCTTTTCCTATAAACTCTGGATGAATTTTAGGAGTAATCATAGTCTTTGGGTTAATTTCATGACTGCTAAATATTGCCAGGGTAAGCACCCCCTCATTTGTCCCTTTAAGCGGGTGACTCTCACGTGTGGAAATGGCTTTGTTCAAATGGGATCTTTGAATCCCTAATTTTTTGGGGCATTAACTCGCCTCTTTCTTTGGCAAGATAACTGGAGTGGTTGTGGTTCCATTGATGACTTACTCTCCACCCATTCCACTTTGCTATTAGAGTAAACTCTTTCTGGCATAACAATAAGTGGAACAATAATAAGCTTGCTGATTTTATCCCTTTTACTTTCTGGAATATGGTTACTACTATTCCTATCACTCCACACAATTAAGATCAAATTCTTTTTAAGCTCTCTCATAATGGTGATTTCAACCTCAAAAATGTGTGGCTCCACATTAAAGATACTCATGATTCCTCCTATGTATTCTCCAAACTTTGGAATAACAATATCCTTATTTCTTATTCTATCCTTACTTGGCATATTCTAAAAAATTTTATCCCTGTTGATTCCTTGTTGTGGGGTAAAGGGTTCCATTTACCCTTTAAATGTCAATGCTATTTTTATATTGAGAATGTTAATCATATTTTTGTTAATGGGGTCATTGCTTCTAAGCTTTGGATTTGGTATGATGATCTTTTTAACACTATCAATTTCAATGGCTCTCTTACTTTATATCAACTTCTTGAAATCTATTTTGATAATACTATTAAAGGTCACATTAAAGTTATCATTGCTATCATTCTTATCACGGTTCATATGGATGGGTAATGATGCAAAACACCGTGGGATCCCTATGAACCATGTGAGGATTATTGCTAGAACTAAAAACAAAATTTGTGACTTGTTTAAAGCCAATCTCATTCATTACAGATAATTCAAAGGCTGTAAATTTGTTGTAATAAACAGGCATTAACTTGGGATCAACCTTCTTGTCAAAATGACAAGATTGTCTATTGGAAAAACCTCTTGATCATATTATTAAAATCAATATTGATGGCTCATCTCTCATCATGGCTCTTGGTTGTGGTGGTTTTTAGAACTCTAAGGGTATAGTCTTATGTGCTTTTGCTTATCCCCTTATTTCCTGCACTGTCCCTTTTTCTGAGCTTATGGCAGTCTTCAAAGCTCTTGAAATTTGTCTTCAAAATGGCTGGTTCAATATTTGGATTGAGGTGGATGCTGTTCTGCTGATTGATCTTTTAACTTCCACTAAGATGAGCCGCTTTGTACTACCTCCTCAAGCAAACTAGAGCTCTTATTTCCCTAAATTTTAACATCACTCATGTTTGGCATGAAGGAAATGCTTGTGACTACCTTACCAATCAGGTGCTAGATCCAATGGTATCATCTTCTTGATCAACACACCTTACCCAAACACTTGCATGGGCTGGTCAACTTGGACAATTTTGGGTTTCCTTATTCAGAACTTAATATAAATTTTTGATGTTTACTGTCCATTCATCTTATATCTGCTTCTTTATTTTTGGCTTTGTTCCTTTTTGTGCCTTTTATGGATGCTTCACACGGATATTACTTGGTGTCTGGATCTTTGTGTCATGCTTTGGTGTTTTAATAGCTCCTTCTTCATTTGGAGGCCCACTACTTTTGGCATTTACATTGATAAAAGGCTGCTATTGAGCTATGTGCATACGGATAATCGGCATAGGAATTATGTTGAGCTCTATGTTAGCTGCTATTGGTTTTATAACACCAATCCTACTTGGGTTTTTTATACCAATGCTGGCTGCATTCCTAATCCTAGGGGGCTTAATCATTGCTGGATGGAGATATCTATTTTGATGGGTTTAGCTACTCCCATTAATTTCTACAATCTGTTTCTCAAAGATATTACTGCTTGGAGCATCTTAGTTATCTATGTTGTTTCTATGCATTGTATTATTGTCCACTATCTTTGGTTGCAATATTTATTTTGATGATTTCTTGTTAGGTTGTTGGATTTTATCGATAATGATCGATGGCTTTTGACATGCTGCTTGTCTCCCCTATTAGATCTTGGGCTGCTGCTGATATTCTTCTTAACTCTAGATTGGAGCTGACGTTTCTCTTTTATTTCTGGGAGTTATCCTTTACTTTATTTTTTTTGCATGAAGAGGCTCTTTGGCCTTTTTTTGTGATATTAATCTTCTTGGTCATTGTCTTTATTAGAATTGGATCCCATTCAAACATGCTCTCTTTGGAATCCATTTTGATTATCGGTCCCTTTGGTGGGATCTTATTGTGGGGGGCTTTCTTCTTTTCTTCCACATGTTATGGCTATTTTTTGCAGGTTTTCTTATAGACTGCTGCTGACCTCCTTACCCCTTATGGTAGACTTATTATTGTGTAGAACTTTGATATTACTTCTTGGCTATCTTTATATGCTTCTTTTACTTTGCTAGGGTGGAATCTCTGGCATTCTGTTGTTTCTTTCCACACTGTTTATTTTTTGACCTGGATGGAGTTTCTTCAGATTGCTTCTGGCTGTTTTACATAGAAGATCCTTTCGTATGATTTACGAGATTGGGGCTTTGGTCAAGCTCTTTTCTCTTGTGAAGATTAATTATTTTTTTCTTTTGTCTTCTCTCCCTGCAGAATGGATTTTCTTGTTGGCCTCTCTTTTGATTTTTTTCTTGTGTTTACCCTCTTTTCTTTGTTTTTCTTCTATTCTTGTTGCTAACATTTGGGATCTTGTTGTCTTCCCTGTTGTTATTTTCACTCTTTATGCTATGATGGGAACATGCAAATCTTGAAGATCATTCTTCTATTCACTTGAATTTAATCAATGGTTTATCTTATATGCATAATTGGGTTATTGGCCAACTAAGTTATTCTTGATCCTTGGCAAAATTGGCTTAATGTGACTAAGCAACCTGCTACTGAACTGTTTGCTCTGAATGTGTCTTATTGGATTGGCTTGTGGTGGGGAGCTGTTCATTACCTATCCCTCCCTATCTGCTACCTTCTCCTCATTCCTACTATTTTTTGTAACTGTAGACAGCTGGGTTGGGGTTTTGCTGACTTTCTTGCTACTTCCAGCTTAATTAATTTAACCCAAAGTAGGACTGCTAATGAACACCAATTGGTTGCAACTTTCTTTATTGCTGTTATTTTGCTGTTTGTGATATCCCATGTCTACTCTAATATCTCTTTGCATGAATGGAATTGTGTTATTCTTTTCAATGCTAGTCATTGGCTTTTTGGGTCCTCTATACATATTGCTGTCTTTGTGATTTATGGTTGTTTTTTGATTCACGATTTCCCAACTGTTTGTACTACTATCAGCTGGGCTATTTTTGATCACGATGCTATTTTCATCCTAGTTCTGTTTCCCATAGTCAGATTTTTTCTTTTTTATTATGGGATCCATTTTATGTTCTGTCAACTCTTAATGGCTTATCCTATGGTCAACTTGTTGATAACTTCTTTCTTAGTTGTTGGCTGATATGGCCCCTTGAGGCTACTGTCAATCTTGCTGTTTCTAGTCTTGTTTTCCATGCTCAGCAGGTTTGGAGTTACTCAATGGATTATCATTCTGCATTTGCTGAGGTTGTGGGTATTTTTGTTTACTCTGGTGGGAATTACTTGAACTCATACATTCTCTATTTTATATCCTTTTTATTAAAATTTGCTTTTCCTAATGGGTGTAATAACTGTAACAATGTCCCCATTGTTGATTTTTGGAATTCTGAGTTCCTTGCCCAGCAAGTTTTCTTTGTTTTTCTTTTTGTCATTGCTGCTAACATCTGGGATGCTGTTGGTCTTCCCTACTATTGTTTTCCCTCTCTATGCTATGATGGGAACATGCAAATCTTGAAGATCATTTTTTTGTTCTGCTTGAAATTAATCAATGGTTTATCTTATATGCATCATTGGGTTATTGGCCAACCTACTGGTTATTATTGTCACTATCCTTGAGTGGATTAAGGTGACTAAGCATCCATTCTTGGCGATTACTCAGAATGTCACTTACTGGATTGGCTTGGTGGGGGCATTCATTATCTATCCCTCCCTATCTTTATATATGCTTTTGGGTGGACTCTTGGCGACTTGTTGTTTTGTTTGTTTGTTTGACTGGATTAATACTCATCTTTGTCTCACGGGGTTTTGGTTTATTTTGTTCAGCAAGTCTCTATTGAAGTTGTTGATTGCTTGGTGGACTTTGCTTTGAACCCCTTATTGGTTTATTTTATGCATATCATCAGAATTCATTGGTCTACCTTATCTGCTGCTATTTTCTCCATCTTTTTTCAGTCAAACTTGTATCTATTGCATTGTTTATACTAGATGGGTGGCATTATGGCAAGCTAGCTGGTTTTTGTTGTTTTGGTTGTTTCTTGTCTTGGAGATTTACTATCTTGGTTTATCAGGACATCTATGTTGGCTCCATCTTTGTTGGTTGTAGGACTTCAGGGTCCTATGTTCAATTGTTTACATTCTTTTTGACGATGGTGATGGTTTTTGGTGATTTTTGTCTAAGTTGCTACCTTCAGATAACTATTTTTATGCTCTATCTATTTGGTTATTAACTATTGCCATGTCTACTCTAATTGAGAGGTTTTATGGCCAACTTCTTTGTTCTCGTCTTGGATGTTCTTTGTCTTAACTGCTGTCTTGGCTAGTTTTGCCTTGGTTATTATTTGTCTTACTTTTTCGGATTCTAATGTTGATACTCATTTCAATCCATTTGTTGATTTTCTTTCGGTGGGTTCCAATGTTGCATTATTGTCTTTGGGGTTGGCTTTCAATGCCCGTCTTATGTCTAGGCTCATTCATCTCGATTGTTGTGATCTGCATTATCAGCTATTATCTTTATTCCCATCTCAGTTTGGTTAGGTTTGTGTAGTCGTATGTGCTGTCTATTCTGAAAGAGTGGTATTATGGACAGTTGCTGCCTTTTGCTATCTTGTTGTCTTGGTTGTGTGTTGATCTGGATTATCCAAATTTTGGTCCTGAATGCTGCTATTGGAGCTATAGCTCTAACTGTCTTTACTTGGTGCTATTTTTGGTTGGTTGCAGTCCATTTCTTGTTTTGGGCTATCGCCTTCCTTTTACTTTTTCCAATTCGATATGGATATTAAAAAGGGGGTTGTTTCCTGCCCTAAAAGATTCATTTATATATCATATGTTTGGGATGGTGTTAATTATAGGCTCATTGACTTGATTAGCAGGATTTCAACAAGTTGTCTCCTTTGCTATTTTCTTGTGGAGGGATTATAGGCTGGTTTGCTTTCTTTTCTTGGATATGCCTTTTCATGAGGTTCTGGCTAAGATGGCTCATTCTCTTATGTTTATGTATTCTCAAGATGACTATATTGATGATACTTTTCTTGAATGGGACACCTTATCATTCAGCTCTTTGCAATTTCCTCTCTATATTAGATATGATTTTGTTTAAGTTTGCAGGTAATAAAGCTCACAAGACTATCCACAACTAGGTGTTATCTCCTCAGTTTGTTGGCTATGATGATCTCACTCCCTTTGGTTTGGTAGTAGCTCTTGTGATGTAACCCTTTTGCTGAAGTTTGGATGCTCATATTTGCATCTGCCCCAACTTGGTGTGACTGAGCCTGAGCCTTCTCTATCACAATTCCTTACTATCATTCTCATATTATATTGTTTTCATTTATCTTTTTGTATGTATTACCTTAACTATTCTAATCTCTCTCTCATTATAATTTTGCAGGTGATTCTCTATTGTTCTCTTGCAGGTTATGCACCATATTATCATGCATTCTCACATCCTCCAGAGCATTGGCCTTAATCTTCCTTTAGCTTATTATGTTAATCATCTTGTATCTTTTGATTGCTTTAATGTCTTCTTTTTCTTTTGGATGTACTTAGATAGGGGATTTACTCTTTAGGCTGATTGTAGCTCTTTGAGTAGTAGTTCTGTAATTTATCCCCCTTAAGGACCTTGTAACCCTCTTTTTGTGGCAATAAAATACCCGTACATGGGGTTTCCCTTAAAAAAAAACCCTAAACCCTAAAACTTACAACCGTAAACCTTAAACCCCAAACCCTAAACCCTAAACTAACCTAAATTAACCCTAAACCCTAAGAATGGGAAGAACCTTGATGGCAGGAACATCACCGTCAACTAGGAAAAGTCTAGATCTGATAGTGGAGGTGAAGGAGGTGGTAGTTGTTATCGTAGTGGTGGTGGGGGATTTGGAGGTGCTGGTGGATATGGAGGTTGTGGTCGGAGCAGTGGTGGTTATGGAGGTGGAAGGAGTGATGAAGGTTGCAGCCGTGGTGGTGGTGGAGGGAGAGATCGGGGATATGATGGAGGATCCCAATTCGAGAGGCAGGGGTGGTTCTAATGGGAACCGAGAAATTGAAGAACAGTCAATCCGATTTGCTTCTTATGGAATAGTGCCTTTATAGTAGAGATGGTTCTACTTATCTAGGGTTTTTGATTTGCTCTATGGGTGCTCATTTTTTTTTATGTCATTGCTTGTGTCCTAGAAATCTTGGTGTGCTACTTGGTTGATGAAATCGAAAAGAAAAAATGTTGAATATAAATTTTTCCTCTATTTAAAAAAAACCTTAAACCCTAAACCTTGAACTAAAACTTAAACCCTAAACCTAAAACCTAAACTTTAAACCTTAAACCCTAAACCCTAAACACCCTAAAGCTTAAAGCTTAAACCATAAACCCTAAACCCTAAACCCTAAAAGCCTAACTCTAAACCCTAAACCCTAAACCCTAAAACCATAAACCCTAAACTCTAAAACATACAACCCAAAACCCTAAGCCATAAGCCCAAAACCCTAAACCCAAAATCCTAAACCTTAAAATAACCTTTAACCATAACCCCAAACCCTCTAAACCTTTAATAAAGATGTCATTAGGAGTAGATCAAAAGAATGACCTAATCCTAACATAGTTATGGTAGCTAAAGAATATGTCTTCAATAGGCTTTCCCATGACTGTTAGAGATTTGAATACCCTAAACCATAACCTTAAATCATATTATGATAACATATATTATAGTATAATGTAGCATTATATATTTAATAATGTATTGATGTGTTTTTGGATGTTATAAGATGTTTTGAAATGTTTTAGTATATTATGGTATTGTGCCCTATAGTCTATATTAATATAAATCATAAAAAATTGATTTAATAAATCAGATGACAAAATTTGTTAAATTTGAAGTGGGAATTAGGTTGTAGTTCCAAAGCTATGCTACATCACTTATAGTCTAAAAAGTAAGATTTTATGTTCAAAATAAATATTCTATGTTGTAGAACAGTATAACATCATATATCATAACATATTATTCTATGCATTTTAATTTTTTTTTAGTATTTTATAATCATGCAGTCGAGCCTACAATAGCATTATTTATAAAAATATTGATTTAGACTTTAAAATGGTGAAATTTGGCCAAATTCATAATAGGTAGAGCATGGAATCATAATATATTATTTAAATTTAAAATATGTAAGTGATATGACTAAAATATATAGTTTTTTATTGTTTAGACTAATTTTATGATTTTTTATCTTAAGCAATCCATTGTGATGTGATATGCAATATAATATAACATAATATGTTATAGTGTATTATAATGTAAGATGCCATAACATAGTGTAGAATCATGCATTATAGCATACTATTATGTATTACTACTTGTGTTTAGCATATTTTAGTTTATTATAGTATGATGTAGTAGAATTTGTACTGGTATAATTTATAAAAATACTTGATTTATAGAGAGATGATGGGATTTGGCCAAATTTAGAGTAAGCTTTAGGGAACATCATTGGGGTGTGCTATGGTGTGTCATTTAATCAAAAGAATGGAATTTTGCATCCAAAAGAAATGTTAAATTTTCAACCAAAATTTATAATTTTTTTATTTAAACTGATTCATATTAAGGTGTAATGTAAGATAATATGTTATATGAAATCATATTAATATATAATGTACATAAAAATATACCTTCACATATATATGAATGTGGTGGTGTGTTACTAAATGTTATTGTACATTTTAGTATGTTTTACTTTTCTTATAATACATTGGGTCAAAACTCACAAAATGTTAATTTGAAAGTTGACATGGAAGAATTTGGCCAAATTCATGTCACACACCAAAAAGCAACACATAAATTATGCTATTTTGTACCATTTCTAATAGAAAAATAATAATTTTACTTTTAAAATGAACATTAATCATATTTTGAGAAAATTTTATTATTTGTTAATTTTAAGTGATTCTACTGAGGTGTAATGTTAGATAATATATTGTATTATGGAAAATTATAATATAATATCATATATTATGATATAATATAGTGTGTTAATTCACATTATAATATATTTAGCATCATATTGTATAGTTAGTTTGAGCTTGTACCATCACAAATCATAAAATGTTGATTACAATGTTAAGATGATGTAATTTGAACAAATATATTGTTAGGATTTTGGTTGAAGTATTAAAGGCGTTCATAAGCTAATAAATAAGATTTGATGAGAATTTCATGTCAAGGACATGGAGGGAGATCCTCTAGGGGATCACACATGCATTGAGCACGACATGTGAGGGGTCTATGTCGAGGGCATAGAAGAAGAAAATCTGTTGGGGATAAGGTTTGAATTCAATTTGATCGTATGATTTATGGAAAGAAGATCCACTAGGGATAAGAATCTATAAACCTATAGGGATAAAGATTGGATCAACTTTAATTTGTTTTATTTTAATTGATGTTGAGCCAAATCTACTAGAGATATGGGCTCGAGTCTGCTGGGGATCGAGTATATGAACCATCCATTAGGAAAGCAGGTTCGGACTATCCACTGGGAATGGGATTTGAGTTTGACTTCATATATTTGATTGGGGATGTGTCCGCTTGGGATAAGAGTTTGGTTGGATTTCTTTAATTTAGACTCTACTAGGGGAGTTAATTTAATTTGGCTCTACTTGGGATGTTGGTTTTGAATTTGATTTATTTGCTTGACTTGTTTATATATGATTTGGGGCTCCACTAGGGAGAAGGGTGTGATTTAACTCCACTAGGGAAAGTTAGTTTGGGTTTAATTTAATGAGTTAATGTATGGACACTGTATGATGTACCCAATGAGAAGGGCTATATCAACCTTGACCTACCTCAGGTTTACAAATCCAAAGGGATAGTCTACCAGTTACGGGGTATACCTAGCCAACCTAAGGGGTTGCCTTTCAGTGTACAATAACTGTACTAAGAAGAAGGCATAGCAGACTTACATCTTCCAAAGTGAGGAACAACCACTGGGGTGACTTGTTGGATGAATAACAAATTGAACCTAACCTAAGGCAGCTACTGAGTGAATGTCACTGGGGACTTATGTCAACTCAAAAGTAGTCCGGATTAATTTTATCTTAATTTCATGTGATTTGATATGGTTTGTTTGGCTTAGTTTGATTTCAAATTGTGGGAATATGCACTAAAGATGTGAGCTTGATCAAATTTGATATATTTAATTTATGGACCATGTTGGTGTGCGATGGACCCACTGAGAAGGGGCTATATCGAATTTGTCCTATCTTAGATTTATAAATCCAAAGGAATAGTCTATTGGCCATGGGATAAAGCTAGCCAACCTAAGGGGTTTCCTTCCGGTGTGCAATAGTTGTCTTAGAAAAAAAGCATAGCAGACTTACATTTTCTAAAGCAAAGAATAACTGACTTGTTGGTCGCACAATAAATCAAACTCGACTTATGAGCGACTACTAAGTGAATGCTCCTGGGGACTTATATCAACTGAAGAGTAGTCAGGTGATCCTTATAGGGAGTTTTGCTAACACTACCCTAAAGATAGATATGTACTTAAAAAAAGTACCGCTAGGGGTGCCCTCCTAATCCCCAAGTGAATATATATATTTTTATATGTTTGTGTGGACCCTGTTGGTGTGAGAGGGATCACACTGAGAAGGGGCTATGTCAGCCTTAACCTATCTCAAGTTTAATGGACCAAAGGAGAATCTACACATCCACAGGATAGATTCTCCAACCACAAGGGTGGTTACTAGGAATGGGGAACTGTCCAATCTGATAGTAACCCTATAGTGTCTAAATGAGGTCTCAAAGGATGTGATCCAAATATAGTGCCCATAGGGGAGGTGCTGCTAGGGGCATTATCCTGAGCCCTAAAAAAGAAAGCCTATAGGTGCACAGTGGCCAAAATAAGGAGAAAGCATAGTAGACTTACATCTGCCATGAGTGGTGTATCCTAAGCTGAGAGAACCAAACAACCTAAGGTGTATCCATCAACATGAGTGGTGTATCCGTCAACATAGTGAGAACCAACCAACCTAAGGTGCTCATCAGTGTGCAACGATCAATTTGAAAAGAAAGCATGTAAGCTTACAACTTTCCAAGAGAAATTGATCATCAGGATAGTCTATCACTGTCGGGATAGATTCTATCTGACCTAGAGCAACTACTAAGTGGGGAGACCCAAGGAAGGACTGGACCCAGACTTGAAGTAGTCATGAGGGAAGGAGCTGCTTGGGGACTTATCCTAAACCTTAAATATATTCGACCTAGTCAATGCATGAAGACTAATCTAAGAAGAAAGCATAGTAGACTCACATCCTCTTAAATGAAGCCAACATGAGGTACCTAATGGACCATGTAGTAAGGCTTACCAAACTAACAAGGTGCTCATTGGTGTGTAGTGGCCAAGCAAGGAATGAAAGTGTAGCATACTTACATCCTCCAAAGTAAGAAAACCACTGGGGTGACACACTACTTGGGTAGCACATCAGCCCGACCTAGAGTAGCTACTGAGTGAGTGCTACTGGGGGCGTTATCTTAACTCAGAGTAGCCCGAGACAAAAGATATGTGTTTGTTTTATATGTTTGTGTGTAGTTTATGTTTGTGTTGTGTCGTTGAAGGGTAGGATGCCGCTCGGGTTCCTTACAACTACCCTAAACATATTGTGGTGGATTCACAAACAAGAATTCTTTAAACATGGAAGAGATTGAATTCAATGTGGAATTTTCATTGATGATAATTGTATTGAAACATGATTTATAATATTTATTTAAGTAGAGCCCGTTGATTGGAAGAATTAGGTGCTCTCCCTTTTTACAAATAAGCTGATAAATTCCTCCTTGGTATGCCTCTCTATGGAAAAAGGACCTTCCCAAGTGGGTTCAAACTTGCCACCCATCTTACGATGGGTAACAATCGGTCAAACTTGAAAAGCTCTAGGATGGACAACTTGTTGTGAGCTTGAATCATTTTAGCTTTATAAAAATTGAGGTTTTGGCATGCGCTCAAGTGTTTCTCCATCAATCCTTCGAGCTCTTCTAACCGTAACTTAGCATTCTACTCTGTTGTGATCTGGCTACCCATAACTATCCTTAGTGATGGGAGTTAGAATTCTAATGGTAGAATGGCTTTGGACCCATACATTAAGAAGAAAGGAGCAGACTGAGTTGGAGTTCTATATGTGGTGCGATAGGCCCACAACGCTTCAACTAACTGCTCATGCCAGTATCACTTGTTATTGTCAAGTATCTTCTTTTGTATTTCTATGAGAGTTTTGTTAAAGGCTTCTGCTAAGATGTTTACCCTCAGGTAGTTAATGGTAGAATATATCTAATATATGTAGTGTCTCTATGCAAAGTTGTTGATCTCAGTGTTCTTGACTACAGTACTAATATCAGATATAATTCATCGAGGTACTTCGAACCTATATATGATATGGTTCCTAAAAAACTACAGCACATGTTGAACTATGATCTCTCTGAGCGAAATCGCTATCACCCATTTGGAAAAGTGGTCAGTAGTAGATAAGATGAACTGATGACCCTTGGAAGAATGAGGATCATTCAGACCCATTATGTTAGTACGACAACACTCGAATGGCCATGAGGCCAATGTAGGATGTAGAATGTTGGGTGGTTAGTGTAGGACCAGACCATGTATTTGATATTAGTTTCATCACCTAGCCATATCCATGCAATCATTAATCATCAATGACCAGTAGTATCCTAGTCTCTTTATCTTGGCTTTCATCTTCAGATGATTGGTTGGCTCCACATAATCCTGAGTGTACCTCGGTCACGATCTTATGGGCTTTTTACTTGTCTAAACAATGTAACAACATATAATTGAATGATCACTGGTACAAGACACCATCCACAAGAGTGTATGGAAGTGCTCTCTACTTCATCTATGGGCTTGGGACTTCTTTTGAGGTAGTTTGGCTTTATTTAGGTAATCCATGAATGGTTGGCTCCAATCTAACTCCTTGTCCTTCTTATAAATGGCAACCTCCCCTTTAAGAGAGTACTTTTTGATGAGTTCAATATCAATAATAGATAAGACTTGTCTATTTTGGACCTTTATTGATATGGTTTTATCCTCTAGACATGCCAACTCTTTGGAAAGCTTGGCTAAAACATACGCTACGATGTTCTCTCCTCGAGGAATCTTATAAATGGAAACCTCTAGGATTTGGGCCAATAAGTCCATGGTGTACTTGTGGTCGTGATGGAGCTTGGGCTTTATAACCTTATAGGACCCAGGGATTTGGTTGATAACTAGCTAAGAATCTCGGAAGATGTTGATGTTCTTGATGCTTAGAGTAACAACTAACTCTAGACTGATAATAAGAGCCTCATATTCAACTTCATTGTTGGAGCAAGGATTGGACAGATGATATGAGAATCTCATCACATTGCATTCTGGAGTTAAGAGAACTATTCCTACCTTGACTTTCCTGGAGTAATATATTATGGTTCTTCTCCTCTTTGAGAAAAAGTTGCACCATCAAAGTACATCTCATAGTGGTGAATGCTAGTATTCCCTAAGTTCATGATTTATTCATCAGGGAGACCATCACTAAGGGGAAAGTCAGTAGGAAGTGAGTGTGGTGCTAAGAAATCCACTAGCGCTTGTCCTTTCACTGCATGAAAGGGTACAAAGATAATGTCAAATTGCAAGACGATCATGGACCGTTGTGCTAACCGTCCGGATAGCATTGGTCATGTCATGAGATACTGTAGTGCATTCATCCTATTGATTAAGTTCACCTTATGAGGAAGCATGTAGTACTGTAGCTTTTGGGATTCAAAGATTAAAGTTAGGCAATGCCTCTTAATGGTTGGATAATTAGCGTTAGGATAGATTAAAGGATGGCTGAGGTGGTAGAGTTCATTTTCCTTCCCTTTGTCATTGGCTTGGGCCAACAAAGCACTAAGGGAGTCATCTAACATAGCATTGTAAAGTATGAGTGGCTTTCCCAAGATAACGCTTGATGTCTTCGAAGGCATGCTCATACTTGTCATCCCACTTGAACTTGGCATCCATTTTTACAAGTGCTCAGAATGGCTGACATCTTCCCTATAGGTTGGATATAAAGCATCTTAGATATGCCAATCACCCTTGGAATGATTTGAGTTGAGTTAAACTTTTGGGGTGGCATTTCTAATATCTCCTTGATCTTCTCCAAGTTGATTTCGATTCCCTGGTGTCGGACAAAAACACAAGGAATTTTCTATGAAGCTTCTCTGAATGCACATTTCAGGGGGTTCATTTTGAGGTTAAATTATCTTAACTGTTCAAAAACTACTCTCAAGCCAAAGAGATGGTCTTCCTTTTTTCTACCTTTGACCACGAGTTCATTGGCATAGCACTTGACTTGATGATGAATGAGTTCATCAAAGATTCGAGTCATAGACCACTGGTATGAAGCACGAGCTTTTTTAAGGCTGAAAGGAATGACCTTATAGCAATAGATTCTGATCGGTTCAAAAATCTATGTTTCTTTCATCTTTAGGGGTCATCTTTATTTGTTTATATCTAGACAAGCCATCCATGAAATAGAAGGTTGTATGAGCTGAGGCAATGTCTACCATTAGCTCCGAGATTAGTAGTGAAAATTCTTCTTTTGGACATGCCTTATTTAAATATATAAAATCAATGCATATGTGAATTTGGTCATTCTTTTTCTTAACTGAGCTGATGCTAACTAACCAGGTATGGTATTTTTCTTCTCGGATGAAGCCAACATCGATCAATTTTTTGACTTCATAAATGACCTGTTGTTCTATGTCTAATTGCATGCATCTAGGAGCTTTCTTGATAAGGTTAGCAGTACGCTCTATTGCTAGTTTATGGACCACTACATAAGGAGCCAATCTAGCCATCTCTTCATAACTCCATGCAAAGCAGTCCTTAAAACTCTGTGAATAGCCTAACTAAGTCATTAGTTTCAATTTTATTCAACAAAGAACTGATGTATGTCGGGCGTGGATCTTCTTCAGTTCTTAAGTTGATTTCCTTGAGCTCGTCGATGGTTTACATGATCTCTTCTTCAAACTGTGGTAGTGCATCTTTGACTTCAAAATCATCTGGATCATCTAAAGTTTCTAAGCACAACTCCTCATATGAGTTAATATGATTTGAAAAAATATATCAAATTCCAAATAATTAGTGAGGACTAAGTAATAATCATCATCATTGACTGGACCCACTGTATCAAATCCTAGTCCTGGTCTTGATTGAGAGCTTTTGCATTTGTTCTTCCATATTATTTCAAAGTAATCTGACTTGTGCTTTGACCAAGTATGTCAGATTAACCTTTTCTTTGCTAAATTATGTACACAAGCAAAGTACCAATCAAAAAGTAATTCTATTAAATCTTTATATGAATCATCCTCAAGTTTTACATCAACTTCTTAACTTGAGGATGATGCTCCCTAAAAGAACCTCTGAGTCTTCACACTTATGGATGACTTAGGGACTTCCTTAACTACCAAACCATCAACTTTTTGAGAGGAAAGTGGGTTAGAGCTAAGATTCTCAACCGATGCCTAACTGTTTCACATATAGACTTGGACACACTTATGCTTTTCTTTAGAGCCCAGTCTTCATTGCTATCTGGTTCAAGTGTCACCTCCAAGGGAATCTACTATAGAGAAGAGCTGGCTAGTGTGCTAACCATGTAAGACTCATCCTATGAACTAGGTTCTAAGTTTATATGGATAGCAGGTGTACTCTTGTAGCTGGGACATATCTTTTATTGGGTGGCCAATAATGAGGTTTTCCACCCCTGGGACTACCTCTGAACTAGCCTCTTCCTCTACCTAGTGGAGGTCAAGTTGTCCTACCCATATGCATTTCAAATCTGCCCAAATCAAATCTAATGCCAAATAATCATTCTACCCTTAGGTCAAGGGCTTCACATGAGACAAATCACCCATGTAAGTGGTCATTTTCATTCTTTGGCCACTTGGTACTCTCCCAATGGTCTACCTAGAAACTAGGTCACTGCCCAACCTGACTTAAGGGGTGGTTGGATCGGCTATGACCCATGGGAGGTGAAATCACCTCACCCTCCCCATTGGAGCATTTGAAACCCATAGAACACCCATGATTCCTTTTGACCACCTCCACACCTTCAACCAAGCGAGCCAACTCACCTACTCTCACAGGACTCCACGAGATATCACCACTAAAAGCCAAATATGATCCCACCGTCTGATCAAGATGAAAGGGGGTATACACCCCCTCGTTTCCACTCAAACACACACAAAACTCATTCCGTGGAGCCCTAGCTACCCAAGACAACCCGTTAGAGCCATTACCTAAGATCCCAAGCTTATTCCTTGATTGGAAAATGCCATTCCCGTCTATCACAAAATAGGGCACTCCCATTTCTGACCTAACTTCCCTATTTCTCCATCAAACTCAAGGCAAAATGAATCATCTCTTGAGCTTCTCGAGCACCAAAGGTGAGACTTAAATCAATTTCGAGCTCCAAATTTTCTGAATCGATCTAATTGTTGCCCAATAGGGCTTCGTGTCCACTAGATGAAGCTTCCTCAATCATTCGAGCTGGCAGTCTTGAGGTCCGGCATGGTATGCTTTCAAAACCAATCCTTAAGCAAAAATGTTTTGGAGATTTTTGAAGAAAACTTGCATCTCATGTGATCTTGACTATTGGATCCCCTTCGATTGATGTGAAGGTGTGGGATCCTTTTGGAGTTAATCTGAGCTCGGGTAAGCTCTTATCAAGTGAGCAATGGCAGACGGACTCCATTCTCCGTCACTCGAGTGATGTTAGATCGAGCACCTAAAAGAGCTTAATGAAATTATGGTTAGTCCACATATGTGGGAAAAACATAAGAGTAATTAATTAAGTCCCTTAATCTAATTAATTATTAATCATGAGCCAATTGCATTATGCCCCTTTTATTTTCTAGGAACATTGCAAGTTTATTTTCCATGCATATCATGTTAGATCATAATTATTTAGTTAATTACTTTAAGGTGACATAGGTAAGGGTAATTAATTCATCTAATTAAAAGTTCAACTTACTTAATCAATAAAATCAACTTAATTACATTTCCTTAAATTAAATCAAATCACTAATGTGGGATTGGGTTTAAAACAAGTGATGATTTCTCTTCTCCTTTTTAAATCAAAGCAAATCCAAAACATAAACCTAAATAAAATAAGAAAAAATAAAATAATATAAAAACCTAAACTATGACCTAAAAATAAAATAAAATAAACAAATACAAATAAACTCAAATAAAATAAATATAAACATAAACTAAACTAAAAAATAAAACTATCCTAAGAATAAAAAATTAAATAAATAAAAACTAAAGAACGGCTGACCTGATCAACTGCTTATGGAATTGTGTTTCTATAGTAGAGACAGTTCTAGTTATCTAGGGTTTTTGATGTGCTCTATGCATGCTCATTTTTTATCTATGTCATCGTTTGTGTCTTACAAAACATGGTGTGTTACTTGGTTGACGAATTAAATAAGAAGAAATGTGGATCTAAATTTGTTCTCTATTTAAAAAAACAAAAACCCTAAATGCTAAAATAAATTCTGAACCCTAAACCCAAAACCTAAACCCTAAACCTGAAATCCTAAACACTAAACTTACCCTAAACCCTAAACCCTAAAAAGTGAAAAACTTAAACCTAAACTAAATAAAACCAAAAAATAATGTAAATGAAAAAACCAAAACTAAAATAAAAAATAAAAATAAAAATAAAATGAAAACATAAACTAAAGCCTAAACCTAAACCTAAACTAAAAATAAAAAAATAAAATAAAAAAAAAAAATTAACTAAAATAAAATTAATAAAACCTAAACTAAAACAATAAAAAAACCTAAATATAATAAAAAAATAAACTAAAATAAAATAAAATAAAATAAAAACCTAAAATAAATAAATAAAAACCTAAACCCTAACTAATATATATATATATATATATATATATATAATATATATATATATATATATATATATATATATATATATATATATATATATATATATATATATAATATATATATATATATATATAATCTATAAAATAAAATAAACCTAAATAAAGTAAAACCTGGACCTAAGCCTAAAATAAACTAAACCTAAAAATCATAAACTAAATAAAATAAAATAAACTAAAATAAATAAACCTAAACTAAAAAAAATAAACTTAAACTTAAACCTAAAAAATAAAATAAAACATAAACTTAAATGAAAAGTAAAAAAATAAACCTAAATAAAATAAATAAAAAATAAAGCTAAACTAAAAAAATAAAGCTAAACCTAAACCTAAAAAAATAAACTAAAATAAAACCTAAAATAAATAAAATAAGCTAAATAAATAAACTAAACTAAATAAAATAAATAAAATGAAATCAAAATAAAATAAACTTAAATAAATAAAAAAATAAATAAAATAAATAAAAAAATAAACTTCATTTTTAAATAAAATTAAAATAAAATAAAACAAAAAAAAACCCAACCTACAAAACTAACTTAAACTGATCCTCCCTGACCCTAAAACCCTAAACCAAACCCTAAACTGAAGAACCTTAAACCAACCCTAAACCCTAAAAACCTAAACAACCCAAAAAATCAAAGTAACCACCTAAACCTACCACTAAACCTAAACCTAACCCTGACCCTAAGCTAAACCTACCCTAAAACCCTAAAACCCTAAACCCATAAATAATAAACCCCCAAACCAAAACCCAAACCCTAAACCCAAATCATACCTACAACTTAAACTAAATAAAATGTAAAATAAAATATTAAAAACCTAAATCTAACTAAAATAAAAAAAAAATAAAATAAAACCTAAAGTAAAAGACCTAAATAAAATAAAATAAAAATAAATAAAATTTAAAATAAAAACAAATAAAATCTAAACTAAACTAAAATAAAATAAACTTAAGAATAACATAAATAAAGACAACTAACGTTAAAATAAAAATAAAATAAACCTAAATAAAATATATAAATAAAAAAACCAAAATAAACCTAAAAATAAAACTTAAAAATATAAAAGAAAACCCAAAACCCTAAACTAAAACCCAAACTAAAATAAAACAAAATAATCAAAATAAAATAAAACTAAACCTAAAAATAAACTAAACTAAAATATATAAAACCTAAACCTAAACCCTAAACTAAATAAAATAAAATAAACTAAAAATAAACATAAACCTAAACTAAAAAATAAAACATTAAATCAAACCTAAAATAAAAACCTAAAACCTAAAAAAATAAAATAAAAACCTAAACCTAACCCTAAAAAAAATAAAACATAAACCTAAAAATTAAAAAATAAATAAAACTCAACTAAAAAAGAAACCTAAATTTAAACCTAAACCTAAATACGAAACTAAAATAAAAAAGATAAATAAAATAAATAAACCAAAAATAAATAAACTAAGCTAAATAAAAATAAAAAGTAAACATAAATAAAAATAAAAAAAAATAAATAAACTAAATAAACAAAAGAAGAAATGTTAAATTTGAATTTGTTCTCTGTTAAAAAAATCAAAAATCCTAAATCCTAAATTAAAACCTGAACCTTAAACCTAAAACCTAAACCATAAACCCTAAACCTTAAAAACCCTAAACCTTAAACACTAAACACTAAACCCTAAACCCTAAAACCCTAATCCTTAATTCCTAAACCCTAAAACCTAAACCCTAAACCCCAAACCCTAATCAATAAACCCAAAACCTAAAAAAATAAACATAAACCTTAAACCCTAAATCCCAAACCCCAAACACAAAACCTTAAAAAGCTAAAAACCTAAACCTAAACAAGATAAAACCTAAAAATAAAATAAATAAAAAAAATAAAAAAAATAAAATAAAAGAAAATAAAATAAAACATAAACATAAACCGAAAAACATAAATCTAAAAAGAAAATAAAATAAAAAATAAAGCTAAACTAAAATAAAATAAATAAAAACCTAAACTAAACTAAAAAAAAAATAAATACTTAAATAAAATAAAAACTAAACCTAAAATAAAAATAAGATAAACTTATAATAGAATAAAATAAAAACTAAATAAAAACATAAACCTAAATAATAAACCTAATAATAAAACCTAAAAATTAGTAAAAAAAATCAAATCCTAAATTAAAAGAAAAACCTAAACCTAAAAATAAAAAAATAAACCTAACCCTAAACTAAAATAAATAAAACCTAAACATAAACCTAAACCTAAAATAAATTAAACTTAAACCAAAACCAAAACTAAATGAAATAAAATAAAGTAAAAATAAACCTAAACCTAAACTAAAAAAACCAAAAAATAAAACTTAAATAAAAACCTAAAACCTAAACATAAAAAATATAATAAAAACCTAAACCTAAACCTAAAAATAGAAAATAAAACCTAAACCAAAAAAATAAACCTAAACTACTAAACCTAAACCTAAACTAAACCTAAAAATAAACTAAAATAAAACCTAAACATAAATAAACCTAAAATAAATAAACTAAACCAAATAAAATAAATAATAAATGAACTTAAATAAATAGATATACTAAAATAAACTAAATAAACTAAATAAACTAAATATTGGTTTGCTTAATTTAAAACCTAACCCAAACTATCTAAACCTACTAAGACAACCTAACCACTAAACCTAAACTAAACTTAAACTAACCCTTAACCCAACCCACTTAACCTACCCTATTTATACTCTAAAACCTAACTAAATAAACCACAAATAAATAAAACCTAAACTCCTAAATCATAAAAACCTAAATCTAAAAAAAAAAACTAAACCTACCTAAACCCAAATACCAAACCAAACAAACCTAAACTAAACCTAAAACTGACTAAACCTAAACCTAAACAACTAACCTAAAACCAAACCCTAAACTAACCCTAAAACTAAACTCTAAATAAACCTAAAATCCTAAAAATCTAAAAACCTAAAATAAAACCACTAAACCCTAAATAAAAAATTGTAACCCTAAAAACCTAAACCCTAAACCCTAAACTCTACCAAACCTTAATCTCAAACCTAAACCTACCCTAAACCCAATAAATAATTAAACCAAATAAAATAAATAAAAACCTAAACTAAATGAAATAATAAATAGATGACCTACCTAAACCTAAACCTAAAATAAAATAAAATAAAAAATATAAATAAAATAAAGTAAATAAATAATAAATGAAAATAAAATAAACCTAAAATAAAATTAAATAAAACTATATAAAACCTAAACCTAAAATAAATAAAAAAATCAACCTAAACCCTAAACTAAAAAAAACTTAAACTTAAAATAAAAATAAAATAAACCTAAACCTAAACTAAAATAAAGAAAACCTAAACCTAAACCTAAAATAAATTAAAAATAAACCTAAACCTAAACAAAATAAAATAAAATAAACAACAAATAAACCTAAACCTAAATTAAAAAATAAAACCTATAATAAACCTAAAATAAAAACCTCAAACCTAAACTGAAAATAAAATAAAATAAAAACCTAAACCTAAACCTAAAAAAAGATAAAAGACCTAAACCTAAAAAGTAAAATAAAAATAAAATTGAACTTAAAAATAACTAAAATAAACCTAAAAAAATAAACTAAAATTAAAATAATTAAAATAAATAAACTTAAAATAAAATAAACTAAACTAAATAAATATAAAATAAACCAAAATAAAATAAAAGAAAATAAACTAAAGGAATAAAATAAACTCAATATTGTAAATAAACCTAAACCTCTGGTTTACATAATTTTTTTTAAAAAAAAAACACTAAATCCTAAACCCAAACCTGAATAAACCTAAACCCTAAACCCTAAAACCCTAACAAAAAAACCCACCCTGCCATAAACCCACAAAAGCAAACCCTTAAACCTTAAATCCTAAACTCTAAACTCTAAACCCATAAAATAAACACAAACCCTCACCCCAACCCTATAAAAGTATAAATTAAAAATAAACCTAAAACCTAAAACCTAATAAACCTAAACCCTTAATATTAAACCGGGGCAGAGAACATCACTATCAAAGCTCAGATCTACTGGAGGTGAAGGTAGAGATGGTGGTTATCTTAGTGGCAGTGGGGGATCTAGAGGTGCTGGTGGATATGGAGGTGGTTTTCAGAGTAGTGGTGGTTATGGAGGTGGGAGGAGAGATGGAGGTTACATCCATTGTGGTGGTGGAGGGAGAGATCGAGGAGATGACGGAAGATCCTACTACTTGAGAGGCCGAGGTGGTTCTGATGGGAACTAGAGAAAGTGAAGAATGGCCAATCTGATCTACTTTATATGGAATGGTGTCTTTATAGTAGAGACAGTTCTAGTTATCTATGGTTTTTGATTTGCTCTATGCGTGCTCTTTTTAGTTGTCAATTATGTCTTAGAAAACATGTGTTACTTGGTTGATAAAATCAAAAGAAGCAATGTTGAATGAATTTTTCTATGTTAAAAAAACCAAAACCAAAACTCTAAACCTTAAAAGCTTATTTTGTTATTTATCGAACTCATTCTAACAAAGCTATTGATATTTATTTAAGCAAAGGCCTCTATAATATTTGGATTAAAGTTGATAGTCTTCTTTTACTTGATATGCATACTAATAATAAAATGGGAAATACTGACTTATTCTATCATCTTAATCACACTAAAAGGCTTCTTTCTTAAGGTTGCTACAAAATTACTCACATTCTTTGTAATGCTTGTTAGATTTCTTAACTATTTGGAGGTGATTAAATGAGCTAGCTTTATTTGATTAGCATAGTAAACCTAAGCATCCATGTGGTCAATCAGATAACACCGGACTTACTTCAAATTTTAACCTTCTTCTAATCTTTTTCTATGGTGGTTTTATTTAGTCTATTTTGTATTTTTTGCTCCCTCACTAAGTTATTTTTGGTGAGTTTATTTCTATAATTAGCCTTGAACTTTACCCCATTTCATACTTTCCTGGCCATTTTTTGGGTCTTAGTGGTGCTATTTTTAATTGGTTTTCCTATCCTCTGAGCCTCGAGGTTTTCTTTCTATGGCTCATGCTTTGTGTCTCCTGTTGGGTTGTGGTTGTACAGAATTTTGACCTACCCTTTTTACCAATGAATTTTGGGTTTGCCTCTAGTTTTGGCTGGGTGTGGCCTTTTTCAAATTGGATTTGTGGATACTATGGTTGGTTCGGTTCTTATTTTTTTCTTTCATCGGCTAGCGTTATTTTTCATGGATACTATTAGCATCCTCTGGCTTGGTTCTCCTTTCCTGGGTTGGCTTGGAGGTTTTTGTTGGTTGGTTCTATCTACCTTGTGAATTGGAGTTAGTTATTCTGTGCTTATTGTGTCCTTATTTTCTCCTTATAGTGAATATCTGCTCTTTGGAATTTGGATAGGGTTTTGTTTTCCTTTGGCCTTATTCCTTTCCTTATAGTTTTGCTGCTTGTGGTTGGGTGGTCCTCCTTGGCCTTTTTTGGTTTGGTTGGGTGACTACCATTTTTATTTCTTGGTTATTTTAGAGATCTCCAGGTGGGTTGTGGCTTTGTCTGTTATTGTTCATTTCCTTCTTTTTGGGCTTTGTATTAGCTATGTTTGCTAATTGGATTTGTTGGCTAAGTAGGTTGATTATTTGAGTATGCTTGGTAAATGGATGTGTTGCCTATGCTTGATGGTTGGTTTAGGGGCTTTTGGTTGGGTTTATGGTATGCTCTTGGGTTTGTTATCGTCTCTTGGGTGCAATTATTTTTCCTTTATTTTTCTTCCCTGTTTGCATGTCAATTTTCTTGCTGCTCTGACTTCTCTACTGCTCATCCTATTGGCTACTAGCCTAAGTGGTTTTATTGGCTATTTTGTTGGTGGAGGATATGAGCTTTTATGGTTTTTTTGGTCTAATTTTAGGACTTATTATTGGGGCTTAGCTACTTGAGGGGTTTTTTATGGCTGCTATCTTACCGTGGATGCTTGTGTAGTGGCTTGGTGTTTTGGGCTTTATGTTTAATTGGTATTGACTCCCGGGTTTAGTTGGCTCTCTTTATTTCCGATATTTGCCTAGTTGGTGATGGTGAATTTGCTTTCCATTTCTGCCTTGGTGGTTTTGATGGTAACTTCTAGATGCCCTCTTGGTCTCTCTCTATTGTATGGCTTTCCCTCTCAGTGCGCTTATCTTCTACTATTTTGCTATTTGGGTGGAGGTTTTCCTGGATTTGATTGCTAATGCTTTGGAATGGTTATGGGTTGTTCTCACCTAACCTGTAACCGAGATCTTTGGCTTTATGTGTTTGGTCTATTATGGGTTTGGTTTGGGTTGGTCGCTAAATCTATTTGGTTATTTTTTGTAGAATTAGATCACCATGGACTATTTTTCCTTGGATGGTTTCTTATATCAAGTATGCTAGCTATGATGGTCTTGATGTTTCCCTATATCTTCTCTCTAGTTGGTAGCGTGCATATGATTATAACCCTTCTCATTAATTTTGGATGCTTATATGTATTGTTGCCCCTTGGGATGATCTTAACAGAGCTCGAGCCTTCTCTTTCTCAGCCCTTTCTAAATTGTTTAATTTATCATTTTTCCTTGAGCTATGGCCATTTCCTTTGTAGTGTTTTGCAGATTTCTTTTGTAGGTTGGAACTTCACAGATTGAATGATCTTTACACAGTCAACTTAAGTATTGTTGATGTGGATGTTGCTTATCTTTCCTTCTCAAAGGGATCATGAACTATTATTAACTAGTCCTTTTACTATTTTCTTAAGTTTTATTAGTCTTTTTTGTGCACTTTCTGATTTTCTTTTATGCAATTGCTTTTGCTCTTTTGTTTTCTTTTTTCCATTGTACTTAGATAGGGGTTTAGCTCTTTAGGTTTCTTGTAGCTCTATGAGTAGTAGAAATTTGAGCTTTATTCTTTTAAGGACATTGTATCCTTTATTTTTAGGGTAAAAAAAAACTTTCCCTAAAAAAACTTAAACTAAGAGTGGGTAGAGCGTTGGCAAAGAACATCACCTCAAGCAATCTAGATCTGGCGGTGGAGTCGAAGGCAGAGGCGGCGGTTATCACAGTGGTGGTGGGAGATCTGGAGGTGCTGGTGGATATGGAGGTGATGGTTAGAGTAGTGGTGGTTATGGAGGTGGGAGGAGTGATGGAGGTTACAGCCATGGTAGTGGTGGAGGGAGAGATCGGGGATTTGATGGTGGGCCCCACTACTCAAGAGGCTGGGAAGGTTCTAATGGGAACTAGAAACTAAAGAATGGCCCCGATCTCACTTATGGAACTATCTCTTTACAATAGAAAGGTTCTAGTTATCTAGTATTTTGATTTGCTCTATGTGCTCATTTTAATCTATGTTGTCACTTGTGCCTTAGAAAATTTGGTGTGTTACACAGTTGATGAAAAAAAAAGAAATGTTGAATCAATTTGTTCAATTTTAAAAAAAATCAAAACCTAAACCTAAACTAAAAAAAACCCTAAAACCCTAAACCCTAAATCCAAAAACCTACACCTAAAAAATCCTAAAACCTAAACCTAAAAAACCTAAATCCTTACCCTAAAAAACCTAAACCCAAACCTAAACCCTAAAAAATTTTAAACCCTAAAAGCATAAACCTTAAAACCCTAAACCCAAATGCTAAATCTTAACCTAAACCCATAATCTCTAAACCCTAAACCCCAAACTAAAACAGTAACTAAATAAATTAAAAAAATAAACAAACCTAAAACCTAATAAACTTAAACCTAAACCTAAACCTAAAACTAAACCCTAAGAATGGGCAGACAAGAACATCACCATCAACTAGGCTCAGTCTAGATCTCGCAGTGGAGGTGAAGGCGGAGGTGGCAGTTATCATTATGGTGGTCAGGGATATGGAGGTGGTGGTCGAAGAAGTGATGGTTATGGAGGGAGGAGTGAAGGTTCTGACCATGGTGGTGGCGGAGGAAGAGATCGGGATATGATGGTGGAACCACTTGAAGAGGTCAGGTGGTTTTAAGGAACTAGAAGCGAAGAAACATCAATCGATTTAATACTTATAGAACTGTGTCTTTCTAGATGGTTCTAGTTATCTAGGGTTTTTTATTTGCTCTATGCGTGCTCATTTTTTATCTATGTCGTCACTTGTGTCTTAGAAAACATGGTGTGGTACTTGTTTGATGAAATCGAAAAGAAGAAATGTTCAATATGAATTTGTTCTCTATTAAAAAAGAAAAAAAAGAAAAACCAATAACCCTAAAACCTAAACTAAAACCTGAACCCTAAACCTAAAACCTAAACTTTAAACCCTAAATCCTAAACATTAAAATTCCCAAACCTTAAACCCTAAACCCTAAACCGTAAAACCCTAAACACTAAACCCTAAAACCTAAACCCTAGACCCTAAAACTTAAACCCTAACCCTAAATCAAAAACCCTAAACCCCAAACCTTAAGCCATAAACCCTAAACCCTAAACTAACCCTAAACCTAAACCCTAAATTGTAAACACTAAAAATCTAAAAACCTAAACCTAAACTAAATAAAACCTAAAAGTAAAATAAATAAAAACTAACCAAAAAAATAAAATAAAAAAATTAAAACCTAAACTAAACCTAAACCTAAACTTAAAAAAAATAAAATAAAAATAAAACTAAACTAAAATAAAATAAATGAAAATCTAATTACTAAAAAAATTAAATAAAATAAAAAATGAAACCTAAAATATAAATAAATAAACCTAAAAAAATAAAATAAAAACTAAATAAAACCTAAACCAAAAATAAACCAAAAGTAAATTGAAAAATAAATAAAAATAAAACCTAAACCCTAAACTAAAAGAAGGTAACCATAAAATAAAATAAACTAAACCTAAACTAAAATAAATTAAACTAAAATAAATATAAAAACTTAACCTAAAATGAACTAAACATAAATCTAAACCTAAACTAAAAAAAAATAGACTTAAAAAAAAATCTAAAACTAAACCTAAACATATAAAATAAGAACCTAAACCTAAACCTAAAAATAAAAAAAATAAAACCTAAACCTAAAATATAATAAAATAAATTACACTAAAAAAAATAAACCTAAGTCTAAAAAATAAATTAAAATAAAAACCTAAACTAAAATAAATAAACCAAACATAAATAAATTAAATTAAATAAAAATAAAAAATAAACTTAAAAAAAATTTTAAAATAAACTAAATTAAAATAAATAAAAAATAAACTAAATAAACCTAATTTCTATTTAATTTAAAAAAAAAAATTTAAAAAAAACCCAACTTTAAATCATCTGTAAACCCTAAACTGAACCATATTTTGGCTTAAACCTAAACCCTAAACCCTAATCTAAAAAATCTAAATCCTAAGTAAAACTAAACATAAAAATAAACAAACTTAAACCTCCAAAAGTAAATTAAAAAATAAAACTTAAACTAAAATAAATAAATAAACTAAATAAATAAAAAATAAACTTAAATAAATATATAATTAATTAATGAAGAAAACCTAAACCCTAAACTAATAACTAAAATAAAACCCAGAGTTTACTTTTTTTTAAAAAAAAACCCTGGCGCTAAACCCTAAATCCTAAATAAATCCTAAATCCTAAACCCTAAAACAAAACCAACTAAACCACAAATCCTAAAACTCTAAAACCTAAAACTAAAACCCAAATAAACCTAAAAATGTGGACCAAAACCTAAACCCATTTGACACTAAACTTACAATAACTAAACCCTAAGCCCAACCTACTCCCAAAACCTAAAACCCAAACTAAACTAAATAAAATAAATAAAATAAAAATACTAAATAAATTAAAAAAAATAAAATAAATAAAAACTAAACCCAAAAAACCTAAACTAAACCAAAAATAAAATAAAATTAAAAAAAAATAAAACTAAACCATAATAAAATAAATAAAACCTAAATTAACTATAAATAAATAAAATTAAACTAAAAAATAAAAATCTAAATAAAATAAAATACAAAATAAAATAAAATTAAAATAAACCTAAAATAAAATAAAATAAAACTAAATAAAAAACCTAAACCTAAAAAAAAACCTAAAATTAAATAAAAAAAAAACCTAAACCATGAACTAAAAAAAACCTAAACCTTAAATAACCAAAATAAAAATTAACTAAACCTAAAAAAAAAAAACAATACTAAAATAGATAAACCTAAACCTAAACTTAAATCCTCAAATAAAATAAACTAAAAATATATCTAAATTAAGAAAAATAAAACCTAGAAATAAACCTAAAATAAAAACCCAAAACTTAAAGCTAAAAAATAATATAAAAATCTAAACTTAAACTTAAAAGTAAAAAATAAAATCTAAACCTAAAAAAAATAAAAATAAAACTAAACTAAAAATAAACATAAAAGTAAACATAAATCTTAAAAATAAACAAAAATAGAAAAACCTAAACTAAAATAAATAAAGTAAACTAAATAAAAATAAAAATTAAACTTAAATAAAAAAATGAAAATTAACTAAAATAAATAAAAAATAAACTAAATAAACCTAAAACCTCTGGGTTATATGGTTAAAAAAATGCTAGGCCATAACCTACCCTAAATCCTAAACTCTGACCCTACCTAAAAAACTCCTCCCAAACCTAATCTGGCCACTGAAACCCTGATCACTCTAAACTACCTTAAATCCAATTCTAATTCTACCACAACTCTAAACTAACTTGCCCTAACCCAAATCAGACAGAACAAAGCCTAAATCTTAAAGACTAAAGCCTAAAATCATAAACCCTAAAACTCATGAGCCAAACTGACATATCCAAACTAAACCTAAAACCCTACTTTACCACAACAACCCTAAACCTAAACCTAAACCTCAAATTAGAAAACCATAAAATCCTCCACAATCCCTAACCCTAACCCAAAATCCTAAATCCTAAAACTAAATCCTAAACCTAAACCCAACCCTCTTAAACCTTGGGGCTGCTTTTAAAGTACAAAAGATCACTTTTTTTCTAATTGAAAATTTCTAACAAAATTTTGATTTGGGAATTTCATTTACTATCTTTCGGTAGGCTTACCTTGATCAAGAGCACTCTAAATTCCATGCCTATATACCTTCTTCAAACCATTGTGCTACTAACTCTACCATCAATAGAATTGAGCATCTCTTAAACAAATTTTTTTAGGGAACCAATACCTCCTCTAAAGAATGCCGTCATCTTGGTCTAAAGTTGTGGTACTCTTGAAGTGGGAGGTCTAGGATGTAAATCCATCAAAGAAGTTATCAATGCCTTCTCCTACAAACTTTGGTGGAATTTTAGGAGCAAAAATAGTCTTTGGGTAATTTCATGACTTCTAAATATTGCGGGTAAACATCCTCTCATTTGTCCCTTTAAATCGGTGATTGTCCTATGTGGAGAAGACTTTGTTCTGTCAAATGGGATGCAGAATCCTTAATTTTTTAGGGCATAAACTTTGGCAATTCCTTCTTTTGGCAAGAAAACTGGAGTGGTTGTGGATCCATTGATGACTTACTCTACACTCACTCCACTTTCACTATTAGAGTTAATTCATTCTGGCAAAACCACAAGTGGAACACTAGTAAGATTATTGATTCTATTCCTTCCACTTTCTTAAATATGATTACTAATATTCTTATCACTCCTAACAATCATGATCGATTATCTTTAAGCTATCTCATAATGGGGATTTCAACCTTAAAATGTGTGGCTTCACACTAAAGACACTGGATTCTTCTATTGTGTTCTCCAAAATTTGGAATAATAATATCCCCTCTTCTTACTCTTTAACTTGGTATCCTTAAAAACTTTATTCTGTTGACTCTTTATTGTGAGTAAAGGGTTTTATTTACCCTCTAAATGTCAATGTTGTTCTCATATTGAGAATGTTAACCATGTTTTTGTTAATGGGGCTATTGCCTCTAAAATTTGGATTTGGTATGACGATCTATTCAACACTGTCAATTTTAATTGTTCTTTTACTTTATCAACTTCTTGAAGTTTACTTTGACAATGCAATTAAAGGTCATATTAAAATCACAATCGCCATTACTCTTATTTGGTTCATATGGATCGACCGAAATGAAGCTAAACATCATGGGATTTGTATGAATCACATGAGGATTATTGCTAGAACTAAAAACAAAATTTGTGACTTATTTAAAGCCAATTTAATTTATGACAAATATTTTAAAGGCTGTAAATCTGTAGCCTCAACCTTCCAGACCAGCCTTACTATCGAAATGATAGAATGGTTTTTTAGAATAAACCTCTTGATCATATTATTAAAATTAATACTGATCCCTCTGTCTCTCATAATGGCTCTAGTTGTGGAGGCATTTTCAGGGATTCTAAGGGTATAGTCCTATGTGCATTTTCTTATCCCCTTATTTCCAGCTCCTTATCGAGCTTATGGGTCCACAAAGCTCTAGAAATTTGTCTTCAAAATGGGTGGCTCAATATTTAGATAGAGGTGGATGCTCTTCTCATTGACCTTTTGACTTCTACCAATATGAGCAATGCTTGTTTGTACTACCTCCTCAAGCAAACTAGGGCTCTTCTCTCAAGATTTTACCATCACTCATGTTTAGCATGAAGGTAGCCTGTCTTGATTACCTTGCAAATGGATTAGAAAGATATCATCTTCTTTGATCAATTTACATTACCCAAATACTTGCATGGTCTGGTTAACTTGGACAATTTTGGGCTTCCTTACCTCAGAATCTAATTCTCCTCTTCGCTTCCCTTTTTTTTAGTTTTCTGTTTCCTTATGTTCTTTATGGATACTCCTCATAGATATCATTGCTGTCTTGTGCTCTTTGCCATGACTTGCTACCTTTACCCCTTCTCCTTTAGTTGGAAGATTTCTATTTTTGGCATTTACAATATTATGGGCGGATGTTGAACTATATTCACATCAATCTCTTGAATTGGAACCCAGTTGAGCCTTGTGTTACACTTTAGTTTTATCAATCCCACTTGGGACTTTAATTTCATTGATACATTCATTTCTAAACGAGAGAATTAACCATTCTTTGGAGGAAGTTATCTATTTTGATGGGCTTAGATTTTAGTACTAACTTCTTTAACCATTCTTTCTCGACAATATGGTTTGGAGCATTACTACCTATGTTGCTTCTAGCAACGATTAGTGTGCATTATCTTTGGTTGCGGTTTTATTTTGATGATTATAGTATTTCTTTGGTGATGCTTACATTCCTTGGGACTCTTTCCTCCTTAAAGGCCTATTTTATAAAGGTTTCAACACTTATCTTTGAAAAGATTTTGGTTGTTGTTGGGCTTGGACTTTAAATGCGGTAGTCCTTGCTTATATAATGCCTAACCTCGATGCTTTCTGCAAGGAAGAAATTGTAATACCAGCCTCTTTTAATGGTTATTTTGGTGAAATCCTTATCTTGGAATGGATTGGGTATAATTACTTTTGGGTTTTGGAGGTTCTTTTCCATGGTTGTTTGTTGATTTGTTTGTTGATTTGGTTTTAATCCCTTTGGGTTGGTGCTGATTTTTTTCTGCCTTCTCCGATTTTCCTCCGCTATTTTTTGCCATCTTTCACCTCTTGTCTTAGCAAGTTCGGTTTTGGACATTTATTGTCTTAAAATTCACCTTGGTAATGATGTCTCTACTTGGAATCATCTTCTTATTTTAGATTCTAGTGGCTTACAATGTTGCATTAGTTGCTCGATGGGAGTGACTTTCGATTACTGAATTATTTCTTGGGTTCTTCTCATTTGGGTGAATCATATTTATAGTCATTATTTATATTGTAATCCTGCATCTATTGGGTTTGTGCTGTTACCTTCTTGGATTGGAGTGTCATTTCTGTTTGAGAGGTACTATAGTTTGATGTTACCTATTGCTATTTTAAGACTTTGGATGTTTGTGGATTTGGTTTATTTGATTAGTTGTCTCTGGGCTACTGTCTTAACCTGCTATAGTATCCCTTTTAGTGTGCTAGTATTATGTTATCTAGCTAGTTTTTTGTCTTGGAGATTCTTGTCTTGTTTTATCTTGACACCTCCTCCATCTTTGTTGGTTGTAGAATTTTAGGGTCTCATGCTCTGAAAGCTATTTCTGACATTGTTGTCCTGATGGTGATGGTTTTGGTGACTTTTATGAATTCTTGCCTTTGGATAACTGTTTTTATGCTTTAATTATTTGGTTATCTATTATTGCCATGTCTACTCTGATTGAGGAGTTTTATGGCCAATTCTCTTTTCCTATTTTGGATGTTTATCTTAACTTCTTTGTTTTGGAATCTAATGTTGAGACCCATTTCAATCCACTTGTTGATTCTTGAATGGCGGGTTCAAATGTTGCATTATTTATTTGTTTGGGGTGGTTGGCTTTTCGAATGCAGTGCTTTATCTCCTATTTTCGATCGCATTATTTGTCCTTATTCCTACCTCATTTTAGGTTGGTGCGGTCTTATCGATTCTCGAAAGAGTGGTATTATGGGATTTAGTCCCTTCTGTCTTGGATGTTGCCATTTCTTTGTCTTATTTTCGGTTGATTGTTGATTTGGATTATCGAATTGTATTGAATCTATTGGAGCGTGCTCTAACTATTTTTTCTGGGTGCTCATTTTAGTTGGTTGCAGTCCATTCCCTATGTTGAGTTATGCTGTCTTCCTTTACTATTATTTTTCTCCAGGATATTAATAAGGGGGTTATTTCCTGGGTTATTTCTTGCCCTGAAAGTTTCATTTATATATCATATGATTGGGATGGTGTTAATTATAGGCTCATTGACTTGATTAGCAGGATTTTAGCAAGTTGTCTCCTCTGCAATTTTCTTGTGGAGGGATTATATGCTGGATTGCTTTCTTTCTTGGATATGGCTATTGATGAGAGATTAAAAGATGGCTCACTCTCTTATGTTTATGTATTCTCATGTCAAGATGTCTATATTGATGATACATTTCTTGAATGAGACTCCCTATCCTTGACTCTTAGCAATTTTCTATATACTCTAGATATGATTTTGCTTAGGTTTTGCGGTAATAAAGCTCACAAGAATATCAACAAGCTGGGTGCTCCCTTCTCACGTTTGTTGGCTATGATGTGATGATGATCTCACTCCCTATTGGTTGGTAGTAGCTCATGTGATGTAACCCTTCCAGTTTGGATGCTCATCTACCCCAACATGGTGTGATTGAGCTGAGCCTTCTCTATCACAATTCCTTACTAACATACTCATATTATATTTTCTTCTAATTTTTTTGTTTGTATTACCTTAACTATCTCCCTCTTATTATAACTGCGGTGATTCTCTCTCCTTCTTTTCTTGTGCTCAGTTATCATGCATTCCCACATCCTCGAGCATTGGCTTTATTCTTACTTTAGCTTATTATGTTAATCATCTTGTATCTTTTGATTGTTTTATGCTTTCTTTTGCTCTTGGATGTACTTAGATGGGGATTTACTCCTTAGGCGATTGTAGCTCTTTGACGGTAGTTAGTTTACCCCTTTTAAGGACCTTGTAACCCTCTTTTTGTTGCAATAAAATACCCCTACATGGGGTTTCCCAAAAAAAGAAAACCCTAAACCCTAAACCAAAAACTTTAAACCTAAACCCTAAACTCTAAACCCAAAACCCTAAACCTAAACTTAAAGTAACTAAAAAAATTAAAAAATCAACCTGAACCCTAAAACCTAATAAACCTAAACTTAAACCTAAACCCTAAGAATGGGAAGAACCTTGATGACATGAACATCATCATCAACTAGGCTCAGTCTAGATCTGGCAGTGGAGGCGAAGGCGATGGCAGGGGTTATCGCAGTGGTGGTGGGAGATCTGGTGGTGTTGGTGGATATGGAGGTGGTGATCAGAGTAGTGGTGGTTATGGAGGCAGGAGGACCGATAGAGGTTATAGCCGTGGTGGTGGCGGAGGGAGAGATTGTGGATATGATGGTGGACCCGCTACTCGAAAGGCTAAGGTTATTTTGATGGGAACTAGAAAAATAGAAGAACGGCCGATCCAATCTACTGCTTATGGAATTATGTCTTTATAGTTGAGACGGTTCTAATTATCTAGGGTTTTTGATTTGCTCGATGTGTGCTCATTTTTTATCTATATCGTCGCTTGTGTCTTAAAGAACTTGGTGTGTTACTTGGTTGATGAAATAGAAAAGAAGAAATGTTGAATTTGAATTTGTTCTTTGTAAAAAAACCCAAAAACCTAAACCCAAAATTAAAACATAAATCCTAAACCCTATAAATAACAAAATAAAAAAATAAAAATGACCTAACACTAACCCTAAACCCTAAAACTAACCCTAAACCCTAAACCCCAAACCTACAACCCTAAACCTTAAACCCTAAAAGCTTAAACCCCATATCCTAAACCTTAAAACCTATACCCTAAACCTTAAACCCTAATAATAAACTAATAAAACACTAAACTAAACTAACTAAAACTAAAACTAATTAACTTATAATAAACAAAAACTAATAATAAACTAAAACAAAAACTAATAGAACAAACTAAACTAGACTAACTAAATAATAACTAAGAATCTAATAAACTAATAATAATAAAAACTACCTAAACTAATAAACAAACTAATAACTAAATTAACCATAAACAAAAAAACCCCACTAATAAACTAACTAAAATTAAATTAAACCTAAACTAATAACTAAAATTAAACTAACAAACTAATTAAACTAAACCCTAATAAATAACTAACTAATTATAATAACTAACTAATAAACCTAAACCCTAAACATAACTAACCTAATAAATAACTAACTAATAATAAAACTAAACACAATAACTAAACTAATAATAACAAAAATAACTAAACTAAAACTAATAACTAATAAATAATAAATAACTAACTAATAACTAAACTAAACATAATAACAAAAATAACTAAACTAAATAATAAATAATAATAAATAATAAATAATAAAACTAAAAAAACTAATAAGCTAAAACTAAATAACTAATAATAACTAACACTAAACTATTAAACTAATAATAACTAAGCAAAATAAAACTAATAACTAAACTAATAATAAATAAAACCTAAATAAATAAAATAAACCTAATAATAATAAACAAACCTAATAAACTAATAATAATAATAAACTAAATAAAACTAACTAAACTAATAAGCTAATAACTAATAATAAAAAAAATAAACTAAAAACTAATAATAACTAAAACAATAATAATAAAACCTAATAACATAAAAAATAACTAAATTAAACTAATAATAATAATAATAAACTAAATAATAAATTACTATAACTAAACTAAACATTAAACTAACTAAACTAATGAATAATAATAAACTAAATAAAAATTAACTAATAAAACTAAAAATAATGAATTAATAATAATAATAATAACTAAACTAACAAAATAATTAATTAATAAACTAACTAATAAACTAATAATAATAATAACTAAACTAATAATAATAATAATAATAATAATAATAATAATAATAATAATAATAATAATAATAATAATAATAATAATAATAATAATAATAAAAAATAAAATAACACTAAACCAAAAGTAATAAAACTAATAACAAACTAATCTAAACTAAAAACTAATAACTAAACTAATAAAATTAATAATAATATAACAAAACTAAAAAACTAAACTAAACAAATAATAAAACTAAACTAAAAACTAATAATAACTAAAACTAATAAACTAATAAATAAAAACTACTAAACTAAAACTTAATAATAACTAATCAAAAGCTAAAACTAATAATTAACTAAAATAATTAATAAAACTAAACTAATATATAACTAATAAAAAATAACTAATAAAACAAATAAACTATTAAACTAACTAACAAAACTAAAATAAAAACTAATTAATTAATAAATAAACCTAAACCCTATTAAATAATACACTAAAAACTAAACTAATAATCTAATAATATCTATAATAATAAATAACTAAATAACTAAAACTAAACCCTAAACCTAAACTAATAAAAATATAAAAAACTAATAAATAAAACATAATAATAATCCAAATAAAACTAATAATAATAAACTAAAAATAAAAAACCAAACTAAAAAAATTAATAATAACATACCAATAATAAACTAATAAATTAATAACTAAATAAAGCAAAATTAACTAAATAACAAAATTAATAAACCTAATAAATAAACTAATAATAATAATAATAATAATAATAATAATAAAAAACTAACTAACAATAACTAAACTAATAAAAATTAATAATAATAATAATAATAATAATAATAATAATAATAATAATAATAATAATAATAATAATTAATAACTAACTAAATAAATAAATTAACTAATAATAATAAAACTAATAATAAATAAAATAAATAACTAAATAACTAAACCCAAACTAACTAAAATAAATAAATAAATAATAATAATAATATAATAATAATAATAATAATAATAATAATAATATAATAATAAACATAAACTAATAATAATAAAAAAAAACTAATCTAATAAAATAACTAAATAATTAAACCCTAAACTACTAAATAAATAAGTTAATAATAAAATAATAATATTAAACATAATCTAATAATAATAATAAACTAAAAAAAAGCTAATCTAAAAATAAAATGAATAATAAACCAACTACTAACTATATAACTAATAATAAATAATAAAAATTAAGTCATAATAAAACTAATAATAATAAACTAAAACCTAAACCCATAAAGTAATAAACTAATAAATAAACTTACAAAACTTAACTATTAAAACAAAACCACTAATGAAAACTAACTTAAACTTAAATTATAATAAAACCATAAACTAATAATAATAATTAACTAAAATAAATAAATAACAAATAATAATAAAATATACTAAAATAAACCAAACAAAGAAATAAACAAACTAAATAAACTAATAAAATAAACCTATAAACTAACCAAAATAATAATAACTAAAACACTAATAACTAACTAAAACAAACTAAACTAAACATAGAAATAATAATAAACTAATAAACACTAAACCTAAAACCTAAACCCTAAAACTAAACTAAACCCTCTTATTGAGCGCTTTTGGGATCCCTTGTGTTCTTGGTGAGTTTTTGAGTGCTTTCTCTCTTGGATTCCCTATAGATTGTTGGCCTTGGGCTGATCTTGACCTGTTCTTGTCATGGCGCCAGTTTCTTCAAATCCATGGGGTAAATCCTTTGTGCCGATGGATTTAGCTAGGGCATCAGATTTTTTGGGTAGCCCTACCTCTAAATTACCTATTATTACTAAATCTTTCAAAGAGGCTTTAGCTGGTAAGAATTCTTCCACCGAACCACCTTTGAATTTGCTTCATATGACTTTTAATGGTACTCCGACAATTATGATTTCAAATGAGGATACTGAAAGATTAGCTGAGCCTTTTGCTTGTTCTTTGATTGGAAATTTTTCATTTAAATGGCCAAAGATGGAATATATTCTTTCTTTTTTTGATAGCTTAAATTTATCTAGTTCTTTTTCTATTGGGCTAATTGATGCAAGGCATGTTCAGATTAAACTTTCTAATGACCTTGATTATGGACTAATTTTTTGTAGGCATTCTTACTATGGTTTTAATTGTCAAATGCATATTCTGAATTGGATACCAATGTTTAATGTTAATGAAGAGTCTCAGATGTTCCCATATGGATTTCTTTACCTAACTTGAGGATTCATGTATTTAATCATCAGTTTATTTATGATATTGGGTTGATCTTTGGTCAGCCTTTGCAAGTTGATCAAACAATAGCTGCTTCTTCTAAATCGTCTATTGTTAGAATTATTGTAGTGATTGATATTACTAAAAAATATCCAAATGAAATTTTGTTGGGTGCAGAAAAATGCGATTATTTTTAGAAAGTTATTTTTGAGAAGTTTCCCATTTTTTGTAATCATTGTAAGATTCATGGGCATGTGATTTCTGAATGCTTTATTGCTCATCCCTCTCTTAGGTAGAAAACCACCAGTAAGAATTTAATTGCTGAAAAAACTTATGATTCTCTCAAGTTGGATAATGGAAAATATGCTTTTCAAAATTTTGATGTTTTGCAAAACAAAATTTCTGAATCTTCTGAAAATTTTTTACCTATTAATGATTTGTCTAATGCAGAAGGTAATTTTGATGTTTTTGAAAATCTTTTAATTAATAATCATGATCTAAGTGTTTCTTTGGATTATTTTGTTAAAGGGAAGACTTTAGAGGCTATGGTTAATGATTTTAATGGTTTGGATGTTGTGCATAAGTCCTTTCATTATGATGGTTCAAGTATTATTGATGCTAACACCATTTCTTCCAATCAATTGGATGTTGTTTCTCTTCCTCCTATTTCTACTTTAGATAATGGGAAAGAGACTATTTCTTTGCCTTCTTTGATTAATAATGGTGGTGAAAAAAGTTCTTATTTTTGATATTTTGACTTCTGGTCCTGACAATCTTGTTAATATTGGTGATCCTTCTTTTAAAAAAAATAAGATTTAGATACCTGTGATAATTCTCTCATTATTAATAATTCTATTTCAGTTCAAAATGATGGTTTTTCTATGGCTGGTAATTCTATTCATAATTTTGGTAATATGCTATGTGTTTCTAAGTTATTTGAATCTTATTTTAATCCTTTACATGAAGATTATATTGAAAATTTGGATTATGCTTCTCTTGCTTCTCTTATGAATGAAGATAGGGAAGATACTCTTTAGATTTTGTTGGAAGGTGAAAATATTGATAATTATCTTCTTAATAAAGCTATTTTTGCTCCATCTTTAATTTCTAATTCTGAAATGCATACTATTTTTGATTTTCTTTGTCTAATGTTGTCGATGATTCTGAATGCTCTTATTTGAAATTGATAGCTTATGATCCCCATGCCTTTTATAACAATCTTGATTCATTTTGGATGGATATTTTTGGAGAAAGGGCATGGTTATAAAACTATTTATAAGAAGAAAAGAAAAAGTGTTGATTTATGCCCCTCCTCACTTACGAGGGTTACTTATTTTAAAGCTTCTTAGAAATAATCTCTGTGTCTTTGGGAGGTTTTCTTTTGGCTTATTTTTTTCTGTTGGTTGGCTTTTGTTGTGTGTTTTCTTGCTAGCTTGGCTTCTTGGCTAATTTTCCTCCTTTTGGCTTGGAGTTTCTGGCTTCCTGTGTGTTGGGTTTTTTTGGTGCCCTTTGACTGGTTGGTTTTGTGCTGGTGGCTTTGTTCCTATTGGCTTGCATTTCTTTGGTTGGTGCTTTTGTTCTCTTTGTTTGTGGTAGGTTGGGCTTTTTGTCCTTGGTGTGTGGTTTGTCCATTGGTTGGTTGTTTCTCTAGCTATTTATTTTAGCTATTGCTAGCCTTCTTCTTTTTTTGTTGGTTGGTTTGGTTCACTTGCTCTTTCCTAGGCCATTTTTCTTGGGTGCTCTGTTGTGTGGCTACTCTATTGGTTGTTTCCTTTCCTTTGGTTGGTGCCTTGGTTGCTTTGGATTGGTGTTGTTGTGGGCTCTGTTTGCTTGGTGCCTTTGTGGCATTGGATTGGTGTTGTTGTGGGCTCTGTTGGCTTTGTCTTTGAGGGCTCTTTTTTTTGGGCTATGAGCTTCTTTTCTCCCTCTTTTTAAAGAGGTGTTCATATTTGGTTTTCTTGGGATTACCTTATGTTAATTTTATCTGTTGGTCTCCTCTCTCTTTTTGTTTCCTTAGCTTCACTTTTGTTTGGTGGGTGGCTATTATGATAGGTTTGTATTTTCTTTGGTATGGCTTAGATGATATGATGGATTTTTCCTTGATATTTTTGTAGCTGGTGACTCTACTTGTTTGTAACCCTTATTTGAATGTGGATACACTTAGGATTTGATGCCCCTCATTATTATGACTATCCTTCTTTTCTCATATCTCGAGCTTGAGTTTTTCTCTTGTGTTTTTTGATCTCCTTCTGAGATATCTTGTTGTAGGTTCTTTTTTTTAGTTGGTCTTTTCTTCTTCTTGGAGGGAGCTATATAGTCTTACTAATGGTCTCTTTTTTCTTAGATGGCTAGAGTTGTCTTCAGTTACAGGATGCAGGTTTCCATTTCTTATGGATCTTCATCTCTTTCAAGGTTCTTTTGGAGCTCCGTGGATTCTTCCCCTTTACTACCTTTTTCTAGGCTTTCGTAGGTTTGTCTTTATTTTTTTTCTTTATTGCTCTTTGATGTATTAGTTTAGGGACTAAACTCTTTAGGATTTTCCTGTAGCTCATTTGAGTAGTAGTTTCTTTATTCTTGAGTTTAGTCTCTAATATGGTCTTCTTGTACCTATTTTTCTGAGCAATAAATTCCTTTTAGTTAAAAAAAACCCTAAACCCTAAATCCTAAACCTTAAACCCTAAACCCTAAAGCCTTTAAACCCTATACCCTAAACCCTAAACCCAAAATCCTAAAACCCTAAACCAAAATGCTAAACCTAAACCCTAAACCAAAAAAAAAAACCTAAAAAACCTAAACCTAAACTAAATAAAACCTAAAAATAAAATAAATAAATAAACCTAAAATAAAATAAAATAAAATAATAAAATAAAATGAAAAACTAAGATAAAACCTAAACCTAAACCTAAAATAAATAAAATAAAATATAAATAAATTAAAATAAAATAAATATGAACCAAAACTAAATTAAAAATAAAATAAACCTAAAACCTAAATAAAATAAAACTAAACAAAATAGAAAAAAATAAATAAAATAAAATAAAATAAAAACCTAAACCTAAAAATATAAATCTAAAAAATAAATAATAAATAAAACCTAAACCTAGAACTAAAACTAAACCTAAATAAAATAAAGAAACAAAATAAAATAAACCTAAACTTAAACTTAAATAAAGTAAACTAAAATAAATAAAACCTAGATCTAAACCTAAAATAAACTAAACCTAAACCTAAACCTAAACTAAATAAAATAAAATAAACCTAATAAACCTAAATTAAACTAAAAAATAAAATCTAAAAATAAATCTAAAATAAAAAACCTAAAAAAACCTAAAAAAAAATAAAATATAAAGCTAAACCTAAACATAAACATAAAAACTAAAACCTAAATTAAAAAAATAAAATAAAAATAAAACTCAAATAAAAAGTAAACCTAAACCTAAACCTAAAAAATAAATAAAAATAAAAGACCTAAACTGAAATAAACAAATTTAAAATAAATAAACTAAAATAAATAAAAATAAAAAATAAACATAAATTGAAATAAAAAATAAAACAAACTAAAAGAAATAATAAATAAACTAAATAAACCTAAACGTACCGATTTACTTAATTCTTTTTTTTAAAAAACTCTAAACCCTAAATCCTAAACCCTAAATGCTAAACCTAAAACCTAAAACTAAACCTAAACCTTAAACCGTAGACCTACAACACTAAACCTACAATCCTAAACCCTATACCCTAAACCCTAAACCCAAAAGCCTAAAAACCTTAAACCCTAATGGCTAAAAAACCCTAAATCATGAACCCTAAACCTTAAACCTAAACCCAACCCAAACCTAACAAACCTAAACCCTAAAACATTAACCCTAAAATCCTAAACCCTAAACCCCGGTTGTGCTAATTTTTATTAAAGGTTATGAAATACAAAGTTGGTGCTCCTGCCCGTGTTGGTCTTATTGCACCTATTAGTGTTGTGGTTCCTCCAAGCAACATCGGTCTGGATCCTTCACAGACTTCTTTCTTCTAGGTTCTCAACATCCTAACTAAGATCAGTAAGGGTATTATTGATTTTATTAAAAAAGGTGATAAGGTGGGATCCTTAAAGGCTGCACTCCTCGCTAAGCTGGGGATTAGGCCATTCTCTTATGGCCTTATCGTCTAGTCTGTGTATGATGATGGATCGGTGTTCAGTCTTGAGGTACTTGACCTCACTAAACATAATCTCATCGAGAAGTTTTCGGTAGGCTTATCAATGATCACTTCTCTCTAACTAACCCCCTCTTATCCCACCCTTGTTGCAGTTCCCCGCATGTTCATCAATGCTTACAAGAATATCCTCACCATCGATTGCCATTACACATACCAGTGAGAAGGTTAAGGAGTATTTGAAAGATCCTAGTAAATTTGTTGTATTTCTTTGCTTGTACTCTTCTGCTACTTCTCACTGTGGTGGGAGAGAAGGAAGAGAACGAGGAATCGATGATGATATGAGATTTAGCTTTTTCGACTAAGATTTGTTGACCTTATATCAAATAAAATTTTATTGTCTCTGGGAGTTAAATTATTTTGTGAAATACTATTTTTATGAATTTTTGAATTGCATTTTATTTTATCCTATTTTATTAGTTGTTAGAGGATAATGTCTTGTTTGATTTGGTAATTTCTTGTTTGTTATGAAATCATTTGATTTAAAAATAAACCTTAAACCCTAAACCCCAAACCCCAAACCCTAAACCTAAACCTAAAGTAACTAAATAAATTAAAAAATAAACCTAAACCCTAAAACCTAATAAACCTAAACCAAAACCCTAAGAATGGGAAGAACATTGATGGCAGGAACATCACCGTCAACTAGGTTCAGGTTAGATCTGGCGGTGGAGGTGAAGGCGGAGGCGGCAGTTATCGTAGTGGTGGTGCGGGATCTAGAGGTGTTGGTGGATATTGAGGTGGTGGTCGGAGCAGTGGTGGTTATGGAAGAGGGACGTGCAATAGAGGTTACATCCGTCATGGTGGTGGAGGGAGAGATCGAGGATATGATGGTGGATCCTGCTACTCGAGAGGTCGGGGTGGTTCTGATGGGAACTGGAGAAATTGAAGAACGACCAATCCGAACTGCTGCTTTTGGAACTGTGTTTTACAATAGAGACAGTTCTAGTTATCTAGGGTTTTGATTTGCTTTATCGTGCTCATTTTTTATCTATGTCATAACATTGCCTTAGAGAACATAATGTGTTACTTGGTTGATGAAATTGAAAGAAGAAATGTTGAATCGAACTTGTTCTCTTTAAAAAAAACTAAAATCCTAAACCCTAAACTAAAGCATGAACACTAAACCTAAAACCTAAACCATAAACCCTAAATGTAAACCCTAAACCCTAAAAATATAAAATAAAAAAATAAAAAAAACCTAACGCTAAACCCTAAACCCTAAAACTAACCCTAAACCCTAAACCTACAACCCTAAACCCTAAAACAATAAACTCCAAACCTCAAACTCTAAACCCTAAACCCTAAACCCTAACCCCTAACCCTAACCTAATAAACCCCAAAACCCTAACTCTACCATAAACCTAAACCCTAAACTCCACTCTAAAACCTAAAACTAAACCTAAACTAAATAAACCTAAAATAATAAAAAAAACCTAAATCTAAATAAAATAAAATAAAAACCTAAACTAAACCTAAACATAAATGTAAAATAAACCTAAAAGATAAAATAAATAAAATCCTAAACTAAATTAAAAATAAATAAAACAAAACCTAAATAAAATAAACTAAACTAAAATAAATAAAATAAAATAAAATACATAAAACTAAATAACATAAACCAAAATAAACCTAAATAAATAACCTAAAATAAACTAAACCTAAAATAAATAAAATAACAAAATAAAATAAACCTAAACCTAAACTAAATAAAGTAAAACAAAATAAATATAACCTAAACTTAAACCTACACTTAAACATAAACTAAATAAAATAAAATAAGCTAAAAATAATCCTAAACCTAAATTAAAAAGTAAAACCTAAAAATAAACCTAAAATTAAAACCTAAAACCTAAACCTAAATAAAATAAAATAAAACCTAAACCTAAACTTAAAAAATAAGATATAACCTAAACATCAAAATAAAATAAAATAAAAAAACTAAAAATAAACCTAAACCTAAACCTAAACCTATAAAACAAACTAAAATAAAACCTAAACTAAAATAAATAAACCTAAATAAGTAAACTAAACTAAATAAAATAAATAAAATAAAAAATAAAACATAAACTAAATAAATAAAAAAAAATAAACTAAATATAAACCTCTACTTAATTTTAAAAATAAAAAAATAAAAAAAAATAAAAAAAATAAAAGAACCCTAACCTAAAATAACCTAAACCCTAAATCTGAATCCTAAAACCTTAAACCATAAAACCATAAACCTAAACCATAATCCCTGACCCTAAACCTTAAACCAGACCCTAAGACTGTAACCCTAAACCACTAAACCTAAACCCTAAAAACCATAAACCTAAAATCCTAAACCCTAAACTTAAACTTAAACCCTAAAACCCCCAAACCATAAACCCTAAACCTAAACCAAGCTTAAAATCTAAACCTAAACAAAATAAAAAAAAAAATAAAATAAATAAATAAAACCTAAATAAAATAAATAAATAAATAAAATAAAACTTGAACTTGAACCTAAACCTAAACCTAAACTTGAAACTAAAGCAAAACCTAAAAATAGAATAAAATAAAAAATAAAAAATAAACTAAAATAAAATAATTAAAAACCTAAACTAAACTAAAAAATTAAATAAACTTAAAAATAAAAAACCTAAATAAAATCAAACCTAAATGTAAAATAAAAATAAATTAAATTAAAACCTAAACCTAAAAAATAAACCTAAAAATAAATAAATAATAAAACCTAAACCACAAACTAAAAAATACCTAAACCTAAAATAAACAAAATAAAATAAATTTGAACCTAAACTAAAAGAAACTAAACTAAAATAAATAAAACCTAAACCTAAAATAAACTAAACCTAAACCATGAACTAAATAAAATAAACTAAACTAAAAATAAACCTAAACCTAAACTAAAAAATAAAACCTAAAAATAAACCTAAAACAAAATCATAAAACATAAACCTAAAAAAATAAAATAAAAACCTAAACCTAAATGTAAAAAAAAAACCTAAACCAAAAAAATAAAATAAGAATAAAACTAAGCTAAAAAATAAACATAAACCTAAACCTAAAACTAAAGATAAACTAAAATAAACATTTTAACTATAATAAATAAACATGAAATAAATAAATTAAACTAAATAAAAACCTAAATAAAATATAAAATAAACTAAATAAACTAAATCTAAACTATCGGTTGCTTAATTTTTTTAAAAAACCCAACCCTAAACCTAGATTAAATCCTAAACCCTAAAATAACCCTAAACCCTCTAAACCCTAAACCTACCATAAACCCTAAAACTCCCTAAACCCTACCCTAAATCTAATCATAACCCTAAAACTAAACCATAAAATCTAACCACTCTTAAACTTGTCTAAACCTAAAGCCTATTTAAGCTAAACCCTGCTAATACTAAGCCCAAAACCTAAACCCTAAACCCTAAACCTAAACCTAAACCCTAAAGCCTAAACACAAATCCTCCCTAAACCCTAAACCCTAAACCCAAACCCTAAACCCAGACCTAAACCTAAAACTACCCAAAACATAAACCTAAAAAACCTAAAACTTAAATGTAAACTAAATAAAACCTAAAAATAACATAAAATAAAATAATTAAAAAAACTAAAATAAATAAATAAAACCTAAACTAAACTAAAAATAAAAACCTAAGAATAAACAAACTAAATAAAAACTAAACAAAAAATATAAAAAAAATAAACCTAAAATAAAATAAAATAAAACTAAATAAAACCTAAAACTAAAATAAACCTAAATAAAACCTAAAAATAAATAAATATAAACCCAAACCTAAACTAAAATAAAAAAAAACCTTAAATAAAAAAATAAAATAAAATAAACCCAAACATAAACTAAAATAAACTAAACTACAATAAATAAAACCTAAACCTAAACCTAAAATAAACTAATCCTAAATCATAAACTAAATAAAATAAAATAAATTAAAAGTAAACCTAAACCTAAACTAAAAAAATAAAACCTAAAAATAAACCTAAAATAAAACTTATAACCTAAACCTAAAAAATAAAAAAAAAAACCTAAACCTAAACTTAAAAATAAAAAATAAAACCTCAACCTAAAAAATAAAATAAAAATAATACTAAACAAAAAATAAACATAAACCTTAACCTAAACTTAAAAAAAATACTAAATCATAAACACTAAAACCCTAAACTAAATAAAAAATTAAACCTAAACCCTAAACGTTAAACCCCAAAACCTAAACCCTAACCTTAAACTCTAAACCCTAAACACCAAACTCTAAAACTAAATCTAAAGTGACTAAATAAATTTAAAAATAAACTTAAACCCTAAACCTAATAAACCTAAACCTAAACCTAAACCTTATGAATGGGTAGAACCTTGACAGAACATCATTGTCAACAAGGCTTAGTATATATCTGGAGCTGTTGGTGGATATGGAGGTGGTGGTTGGAGCAGTGGTGGTTATGGAGGCAAGAGGAGCGATGGAGGTTATAGCCGTGGTGGTGGCGGAGGGGAGATTAGGGATATGACTGTGGATCCCGCTACTCGAGAGGCTGAGGTTATTCTAATGGGAATTATAGAAATAGAAGAATGGTCGATATGATCTGCTGCTTATGGAACTATGTCTTTATAGTAGAGACGACCTAGTTATCTAGTGTTTTTTATTTGCACTATGCGTGCTCATTTTTTATCTATGTTGTCGCTTGTGTCTTAAAGAAATTTGTGGGTTACTTGATTGATGAAATCAAAAAGAAGAAATGTTGAATCTGAATTTGTTCTCGATTAGAAAAAAAAATCAAAAACCCTAAACCCTAATTTAAAACCTGAACCCTAAACCTAAAACATAAACCATATACCTTAAACCCTAAACCCTAAGCCCTAAAAATAAAAAATAATAAAACCCTAACCCTAAACCCTAAATGCTAAAGCTAACACTAAACCCTAAACCTAACACTAAACCCTAAACCCTAAACCCTAAAACACTAAACCCCAAACCCCTACTTATAACCCTAAACCCTAAACTAAACACTAAACCCTAAATCTAAACCCTAAACCCTAAACCCCAAACCCACCACCTAACCCCAAAACCCAAACACTAAACCCTAAACCCTAAAAACTTAAAAACCTAAACCTAAACTAAATAAAAACTTAAAAATAAAATAAATAAAAAGACTAAACCTAAATAAAATTAATAAAATAAAATAAAAAATAACTTAAACTAAAACTAAAATCTAATCCTGAACATAAAACTTAAATCTAAACCTAAAAATTAAATAAAATAAAAAATAGAAATAAACTTAAAAATAGAAACCTAAACAAAATAAATACTAACAAAAAATAAAAATAAAATAAATCTATATTAAAATAAAATTAAATAAAAACTAAATAAAAAGCTAAACCTAGAAAATAAACCTAAAAATAAAATTTAAAAATAAATAAAAAATGAAACCTAAACTTTAAACTTAAAAAAACTTAAACCTAAAATAAATAAAATAAAATAAACCTAAACCTAAACAAAAATAAAGTAAACTAAAATAAACAAAACCTAAACCTAAACCTAAAATAAACTAAACCTAAACCTAAAGTAAATAAAATAAAATAAACTAAAAATAAACCTAAACCTAAACTAGAAAATAAAACCTAAAAATAAACCTAAAATAATAACCTAAAACTTAAATCTAAAAAAATAAAATATAGACCTAAACATAAACCTAAAATAAAAAACCAGAACTTAAAAAATAAAATAAAAATAAAACTAAATTAAAATATAAACATAAACCTAAACTAAACCTAAAAATTAAACTAAAATAAATAAATATAAAAAAACCTAAAGAAAAATAAAAAATAAAATAAACTAAAATAAATAAAAAATAAACTAAAAATAACCTAAACCTACCTGCTAACTTAATTTTTTTTAAAGAAACCCTATACCCTAGACCATAAATCCAAAACCCTAATCTCTATAACTAACCCTAACCCATGAACCCTAAATAACAACCCTAAACCTAAAACTCTAAATCCTAAATCTTAAAAAACCATAACCTCTAAACCCTAAACTCTAAACCACTAACCTAATCTACCCTGACCTCCCAAACCCTAAAACCCTAAATCTTAAATTAACCTAAATCATAAACCCTAAACCCTAAATAACCTAAACCACAAAACCTAATCACCCTAAATCTAAATCCTAAACCCAACTTTAACCCTAAATCCTAAACCCAACCCTACCCCCCCACCCTAAACCTCCTAAACTAAATCACAACCTAAACTTGAGTAAAAATAACCTTAAAAATAAATGAAAATCAAACCTCATAGATAAAAATTTTAATTAAATTAGAACCTAAAATAAACCACCTGGACCAAGAAAAATAAAATAAAAACTAAAATAAAATAAATAATAACCTAAATTAAACTAAAATAAACCTAAGAATAAAATAAAAAAATAAAATAAACCTAAAATAAAATTAAATAAAAGCCTAAACCCAAAAAATAAACCTAAAAATAAATAGAAAAATAAAAACCAAACACTAAACTAAAAATAAAAACTAAACCCAGAATAAAAATAAATTAAAACTAAACCTAAACTAAAATAAATTAAACTAAAATAATTTAAACCTAAACTTAAACCTAAAATAAACTAAACCTAAATCCTAAACCAAAAATAAATAAATAAATAGAAAGTAAACCTAAACCTAAACTAAAAAATAAAACCTAAAAATAAACATAAAATAGAAACCTAAGACCTAAACCCAAAACTCTAAAACACTGAAAACCTAAAGAGAAACTAAATAAAACCTAAAATTAAAATAAATAAAGAAACCTAAACCAAAATAAAATGAAAAAAATAAAATAAAAAAAAACATAAAATAAAATTGAATTTTAAAAAGAAAAAAATAACTAAACTAAAATAAAATGAATAAAAACCTAAACTAAACTAAAAAAAAATAGAAAACCTAAATAAAATAAAAATAAAACCTAAAATAAAAAAATAAACATAAAATAAAAAAAAAACTAAGTAAAAACATAAACCTAAAAAATAAACCTAAAAATAAATAAAAAATAAAACCTAAACCCTAAACTTAAAAAAAAATGCAAACCTAAAATAACAATAATATAAACCTAAACCTAAACTAAGATAAACTAAACTAAAATAAATAAAACTATAATAAACTAAATGTAAATCTAAACCTGAAATAAACTAAACATAAATCCTAAACTAGATAAAATAAAATAAACTAAATGTAAACCTAAACCTAAACTAAAACATCAACCCTAAAAATAAACCTAAACTCTAAACCTTAAAAAGAAAATAAAATAAAAAATAAAAACTAAACTAAAATAAAATAAATAAAAACCTAAACTAAACCAAAATAAAAAATAAAAACAAAACCTAAAATAAAAATAAAATAAACCTAAAATAAAATAAAAAAAATTAAATAAAAACCTGAACCTAAAAAATAATCCTCAAAATACAACATAAAATAAAACATAAACCCTAAACTAAAAAAAAAACTAAAACTAAATAACAATAATATAAACATAAACCTAAACTAAGATAAAGTAAACTAAAATAAATAAAACCTAAATCTAAACATAAATTAAACTAAACCTAAACCTAAACCTAAACTAAAAAATAAAATAAAACTAAAATAAACCTAAACCTAAACTAAAATAATACCTAAAAATAAAAAATAAATAAAACCTAAAACCTAAACTAAAAAAATAAAATAAAACCAAAATCTAATCATGAAAATTAAAATAAAATCTAAACCTAAAATAAAATAAAAATAAAAACTAAAATTAAACTAAAAAAAATAACTAAAATAAATAAACTAAATTAAAGAAAATAAATAAACCTAAATTAAAAATAAACTAAAATAAATAAAAATAAACTAAATAAAATAAATAATCTAAACCTATGAGTTTACTTTATTTAAATAAATAAATAAATTTAAAATTAAAATAAATTAAAAAAAAACTATAAACCCTAAAACCCTAAACCCTAAACCCAACCAAAACCTAAAAGCCAAAACCCTAAAATCTATAACCCTAAAACCTAAACCCCAAACCGTAAACCCTAAACCCTAAACCCTAAACACTAAACCCTAAAAGCTATAAAAATAATAATAATAATAAATAAAAAAATAAAAAAATAAAAAAATAAAAAAAATAAAAAATAAAAAGAAAAAAACCCTAAAATCTACAACCCTAAACCCTAAAACCTAAATCCAAATCCTAAACCTTAAACCTTAAATCCTAAACCCTAAAAACCTAAAAACCTAAACCTAAACTAAATAAAACCTAAAAAAGAATATAAATAAAAGAACGTAAACCTAAGTAAATTAATAAAATAAAATAAAATAAAAACTATAAAATAAAACTAAACATAAACTAAACCTAAAAAAATAATAATAAAACTAAACATAAATAAAAAACTAAACTAAACTATAAAATAAAATAAAGCTAAAATAAAATCTAAATAAAATAAAATAAAATAAAATAAAATAAAATAAACCTAAATTAAAATAAAATAAACCTAAATAAAACCTAAACCAAATTAATATAAAATACCAAATCTTAAACTAAAAAATAAAACTAAACCTAAATTAAAATAAAATAAACTAAAATAAGATAAATGTAAACCTAAACTAAAATATATAAAAATAAACCTAAACTTAAAATAAACTAAACCTAAATCCTAAAGTAAATAAAATAAAATAATCTAAAATAAAACTAAACCTAAACTAAAACAAAACCTAAAAAATAAACCTAAAAAATAATAACCTAAAACCTAAAACTAAAAAAAATAAAATAAAACTTAAACCTAAACCTAAAAATAAAAATAAAACCTAAACTTAAAAAATAAAAAAAAATAAAACTAAACCAAAAAGAAACAAACATAAACTAAACCTAAACCTAAAACTAAACTAAAATAAAAAAAACTTAAAATTAAAATAAATAAATAAAAAAAAAATAAAGAAAATAAAAAAAATGAATAAACTAAAATAAATAAAATTTAAAAAAAACATAAACCTATGACTTAATTTTAAAAATAACCTAAATCTAAACCCTAACCTAAACTAAACCCTAAAAACCCTAAAATACAATGATCTACATAAACCTAAACCTAAATCCTAACCCAACCCAAACCTAAAACATAATCCTAAACCCTAAACCAAACCCTAAAAAAACCTAAACCTACCACTAAAACCTAAAGCCATGCACCCTAAACTGATAAACCCTAATAACCTAAATAAACTAAACTCTAAACCCAACCACAACCCTGAAACTAAAAAAAATAAACCCAAAACCCTCTAAACCCTAAACCCTAAACTAATAAAAACCTAAAATCTAAAGCTAAATAAAATAACTTAAAATAAAACTAAATTAAATAAAACATAAAAAACTAAAAAATATAAATAAAAAATAAAACTTGATAAAATTAATAACCATAAATTAAATTAAAATAAACCTAAATTAAAATAAAATAAAACTAAATAAACTTAAACCTAAAAATAAACCTAAAAAATAAAACAGAAATAAACAAAATAAACCCAAACCCATACTAAAAATATAAACTAAACCTAAAATATAAATAAAATACACCAAATAAAATAATCCTAAACCTAACTAAAATAAAATAAACAAAAATAATTAAACCTAAACCTACCAAAATAAACTAAACCTAAATCCTAAACTAAATAAAATAAAATAAACTAAAAGTAAACCTAAACCTAAACTAAGAAATAAAACCTAAAAATAAACCTAAATTAAAAAAACCTAAAACCAACCCCAAACCTAAACTAAAAAAAATCTTAAACCTAAACTCAATAAACCTAAAATAAAATAAATAAAAACCTAAACCAAAATAAAATAAAAAAATAAAATAAAAATAAACATAAACTAAAAAACCTAAACCTAAAAAATATAATAAAATAAAAATAAAAACTAAACTAAAATAAAATAAATAAAATAAAACTAAACTAAATAATAAAAACTTATATAAAATAAAACTAAACCTAAATATAAAATACCTAAAATAAAATAAAATAAAACTAAATAAAACATAAACCCACAAAATACACCTACAAATAAATAAAAATAAAACCTTAATCCTAAAATAAAAAAACCTAAAATAAAATATAAACCTAATCTAAACTAGATGAACTAAACTAAAATAAAATATAATAAACCTAAAATAAACTAACAAACCTTAACCTAAACCTAAACCAAATAAAATAAAATGAACTATCAATAAATCTAAACCTAAACTAAAAAAAATACTAAAATAAAACTAAAATAAAACCTAAAACCTAAACCTAAAATAAAATAAAACCTAAACTAAACCTAAAATTAAAAAACTAAACCTAAAATAAAATAAAATAAAACAAAAATAAAAAATTAAACCTAAAACCTAAAAAATACTAAAATAAATAAACCTAAAATAAATAAACTAAACTAAATTAAAAAAATAAACCTAAATAAAATAAAAAAATAAAATAAACTGAAATAAATAATAAATAAACTAAATAATCATAAACCTATGGGTTTACTTAATTTAAAAAAAATTAAAACAATTTAAAAATAAAACAAATAAAACCCAAACCCTACTAAACCCAAAAATCTACAACCCTAAACCGTAAAACCTAAACCCCAAACCCAAAAGCCTAAACCCTAAAATCTATAATACTAAACCTAAAAAACCTAAATCCCAAACCCTAAACCCTAAACGCTAAACCTTAAAACCTAAACCCAAACCAAAAAACACAAAACTAAACTAAATAAAATAAAAAAATAAAATAAATAAAACATAAAAAGTAAATAAAATAAAATATTAAAATAAATTGAAAGCTAAACCTAAACCTAAATAAAATAACATATAAAAAAAGCTAAAATAAAATAAAATAAATAAAATAAAAAATAAACTAATAAAATAAAATAAAACCTAAACTAAACAAAAAAAATAAAATAAACCTAAATATAAAAAACCTTAATAAAATAAAAACTAAACATAAAATAAAAATAAAATAAACCTAAAATAAAATATAGTAAAAACCAATACTAAAAAAATAAACCTAAAAAATAAATAAAAATAAATCTTAAACCCTAAACTGAAAAAAAAAATGTAAATATAAAATATAAACAAAATTAAATAAACTAAACTAAAATAAATAAAAACTAAACCTAAACCTAAATTAAATAAAATAAAATAAACTAAAAATCAACCTAAACCTAAACTAAAAAATTAGACCTAAAAATAAACCTAAAATAAAAACCTAAAACCTCAATTTACAAAAATATTATAAAAACCTAAACCTAACCTCAAAATAAAAAAAAAAGCCAAAACTTAAAAATAAAATAAAAATAAAACTCAACTAAAAAATAAATAAATAAACCCAACCTCAACCTAAAAATAAACTAAAATAAAAGACTTAAACTAAATAAAAAATAAACCTAAATAAAATAAAAAAAATAAATATAAAAATAAAATAAACTAAATAAATAAATAAACTAAATGAACCTAAACTTAGTTTAATTTAAAAAAAACTAAACCCTAAATAAACCTAAACCATAAACCCAGACTAACCTAACCAAAACCTAAACCAAACTCTAAACCCTAAAACCCCAAATAAACCACTAAATAAATCCTAAACCCTAAAATCCTAAACCCTAATCCCAAACCCTAAACCCTAAACCCTAAATGATAATACCCAAAACCCAAAACCCTAAACACTAACCTACAACCCTAAACTGACCCTAAACCCTAAAAAACCACTAACCCAAACTAAGAATGAACAAAACCTTAACATCACCATCAACTATAGATCCTGATGGAGGCTAAATCCAATCTTGAATAAAACATATGGAGGTGGGAAATAATGATAAAGATAATGATAAACTACTACTTGAGAGGTTGTGGTGGTTAAATAAAATGAATAAAACCTATGGAAATGTCATAATAGATAATCTACTAAATGAAACTAAACTTCTTAAAATAAATGAAATAAAAGAAGAAATGTTAAAATGAACTATAAAAAAAGAAAACCTAAACCTAAACTAAAACTTAAACCTAAATAAAAAATAAAATAAACCCTAAAAAACCCCAAAACTAAAATAAACCTAAAAAAATAAAACATAAAAAATAAAATAAATAAAAAACCTAAAACTAAAATAAACCTAAAAAAACCTAAAATAAAATAATAAATAAAACCTAAACTAAACTAAAAATAAAAAAACCTAAATAAAATAAAAAAAACCTAAATAAAATAAATAAACTAAAAAAAATAAATAAAACTAAATAAAACCTAAACCTAAAATAAATAAAATAAAACCTAAAAAAAATAAAAATAAAATCTAAAATAAACTAAAAAAAACCAAAATAAAAAAACTAAATAACCTAAAAAAAAATAAAAAAAACCTAATCCTAAAAAAAATAAAACCTAAAAACAAAAAATAAAACCTAAAACAAAATAAAAAAAAAAAATTAAATAAAAATAAACTAAAATAAACCAGCTAAAAAAAAGAAATAAAATAAAATCTAAAAACTAAAATAAAATAAAATAAATAAAACTAAACTAAACTAAAATAAAAACCTAAATAAAATAAAATAAACTAAATAAAAATAAAAATAAACCTAAAAATATAATAAAATAAATATTAACTAAAAACTAAAACCTAAAAAACTAAAAATAAAACCAAAATAAATAAAAATAAATCTAAAACAAACACAAACCCTAAACCCTAAACCCTAAACCTAACCTAAAACCCTAAACTAACCCTAAACCCTAAAAAAACTAAAAACCTAAAAAAATAAAACCTAAAATAAAATGATAAAACCAACCAAAATAAAATAATAAATAAAATAATAAAACATAAACTAAATCAAAACCTAAACCTAACCTAACCCAAAGAAATATAATAAAACTAAAAATAAAATAAAATAAGATAAATAAACCTAAACTAAACTAAAAAAATAAAAACCTAAATAAATAAAAACTAATTTTAAATAAAACAAAATAAACCAAAATAAAATAAAATAAAACTAATAAAACCTAAACTAAAATACACCTAAAATAACCTAAAATAAATAAAATAAAATCTAAACCATACTAAAAAAAACCTAAACTTAAAATAAAAATAAAATAAAGAAAATAAAATAAACCTTACTAAAAACTAAAATAAACTAAACTAAAAGAAATAAAACCTAAACTAAACCTAAAATAAATAAATAACTAAACCAAAATTAAACAAAATAAAATAAATTATAAATAAACCTAAAAAAACCAAAATAAAAACTTAAAATAAAAAAAATAAAATAAAACCTATAAAAAAATAAATAAACCTAAATATAAAAATAAAATAAAACTCACTAAAAATAACCAAACCTAAAAAATAAAATAAAATAAAAAATCTAAACTAAAATAAATAAATTGAACTCAATAAAAAGAACCTAAATTAAAAAACCCAAATAAATAAAAAATAAACTAAAATAAACCTAAAACTTAATAAAAAAAAACTATAAATAAACCTAAACTAAACCTAAATAAACCTAAAATAAAATAAACCATAAACCTAAATAAAAACTAAAAAACCCTAAACCATAAACCCACAAAACCCAAACCATAAACCAAACTAAACCTAAAACATTAAAACCTTAAATAATAAACCCTGAACCCCTAAAACCTACAACCATAAACCCTAAACCCCAAAACCTAAATGCTAAACTAACCCTAAACCCTCTACTAACCCTAAACCCTAAACCCAAAAATATGGAGAACATTGAAGGCAGGAACATCACTATCAACTTACTAAAATCTAGTGGAGTAGGAGAATGGCATTATCGTATGGTGGTGGGGATCTAGTGGTACTAATATGGAGGTGGTGTGGTGGTTATGGGCAGGAATGATGAGTTACAATGGTGTTGGCGAGATAGATGGATATGATGGTGGATCGCTACTAGAGGTGGAGGTTGATGAGAATTAGAAGAAAATGATTCTGCATATGGAAGTGTCTTTTAGAATGGTTCTAGTTATCTAGGGTTTTTGATTTACTCTATGCATGCTCATTTTTAATCTAATTCATCACTTATCTCTTAAAAAACTTGGTGTGTTTTTTGGTTGATGAAATTGAAAAGTAAAAATATTGAACATGAATTTATTCTCTATTAAAAAGAAAACCTTAAACCCTAAACCCTAAACCCTAAACTAAAACATAAAAAAACCTAAAACCTAAATTGTAAACCCAACCCTAAACTTAAAACCTTAAACCTAAACCTAAACCTAAAATAAACCCCAACCCCTAAAACCCTAAACCCTAAACTAAACCCTAAACCCTAAAACCCTAAACCTAAAACCCTAACCTAAACCTAAAACCACAACCCCAAACCCAAATCTAAACCTAAATAAAAAAAACCCAAATAAACTAACTAAACCTAAACCATGAATAAAGATGTCATTGGAGTAGAACTAAAGAATGACCTAATCCTAACATAGTTATGGTAGCTAGAAAATGTCTTTGAGACTTTCACTTGACTATTAGACTTAAATACCTAAAAAAACCTAAACCATAGTAAAATACCATATATTATAGTATAATGTATCATATATTTGAGCATGTAGTGATGTGTTTTGGATGTTATAATGTTTGAAATGTTTTAGTATATTATGGTATTGTGCCCTATAGTCTATATTAATATAAATCATAAAAATATTGATTTAATAAATTAGATGATGAAATTTATTAAATTTGAAGTGGGAATTAGGTTATAGTACCAAAGGTGTGCTATGCCACTTGTAGTAAAAAAAAGTAAAATTTTATGTTCAAAATAAATATTATATGTTGTAGCATAGTATATCATCATATATCATAATATATTATTCTGGGCATTTTAAATTCTTTTAGTATTATACAATCTTGCAGTCAATCCTACACTAGCATTACTTATAAAAATGTTGATTTAGTCTTTAAAATGGTGGAATTTGGCCAAATTCATAATAGCTAAAGCATGGCATCATAATGTACTATTTCAATTTAAAATATGTAAATGATATGACTAAAATATATAATTTTTTTATTATTTAGACTAATTTTATGAATCATTGTAGTCTATTGCATTTATAGAATAATTCATAAAATACCATTATATTTGAGATGATGGGATTTGGCAAATTTAAAAAAAGCTTTAGAACATCATTATTATGTGCTATTGTGTCATTTAATCAAAAGAATGGAATATTGCATCCAAAATAAATGTTCATTTAAAAAATTTTATAAATTTTTTTGCTTAAAGTGATTCATTTTAAGGTGTAATGTAAGATAATATATAATATGAAAGTGTATTAAAAATAATGTACATAATAATATAACTTCATATATATATATATGTATATATATATATATGAATGTGGTGTTACTAAATGTTATTGTACATTTTAGTATGTTTTACTTTCGTTATAATACATTGGGTCAAAACTCACAAAAGTGTTAATTTGAAGGTTGTGATGGAAGAATTTTGCCAAATTCATGGCACACACCGAGAAGCAACACCAAAATTATGTTATTTCACACCATTTCTAATAGAAAAATAACAATTTTACATCCAAAATGAACATTACTCATATTTTGAGAAAATATTGTTATTTGTTCCTTTGAAGCAATTCTAATGAGGTGTAATGTTAGACAATATATTATATTATAGCAAATTATAATATAACTTCATATATTATAATATAATATAGTGTGTTAATTCAGACTAAATTATGTTTAGCATGATTTTGTATATTTAGTTTGATGTTGCACCATCATAAATCATAAAATGTTGATTATAATGTTAAGATGATGTAATTTGAACAGTTACATTGTTAGGCTTTTGGTTGAAGTATTAAAGGTGTGCATAAGAGAAGAAAAAAGATTTGATGAGAATTCCATGTCAAGGACATGGAGGGAGATCCTAGATCACACATGCGTTGGACATGACATGTAAATGTCTATGTCGGCATAAAGAAAATCTGGGATAAGGTTTGAATTTAATTTGATTATATGATTTATGGAAAGAAGATCCGCTGGGTATAAAAATTTATAATCCACCAAAGATTAATATCAAATCAACTTTAATTTATTTTATTTTAATTGATGATGAGGAATATCTGATAGAGATATAGCTCGAGTCTGCTGGGGATCAGGTATATGAACCTTTCACTAGAAGCTTTGGGCTATCCAGATTGGATTTGAGTTTGATTTCATAGATTTGTTTGGGGATGTATCCACTTGGGAATAAGAGTTTGGTTTATTTTTTTGATTTAGACTCTCTTGGGGAGTTGGTTTAATTTGGCTCCACGAGGGAGGTTGGTTTTGAATTTGATTTGTTTGCTTGACTTTTTTATATATGATTTGGGGTGTCATTGGGGAGAAGGGTGTGATTTAACTCCACTAGGAAAAATCTTATTAGGTTTAATTTAATGAAATTAATTCATGGACCTTGTTGGTGTGCAATGGACCCGAGAAAGGGTTATATTAGCCTTAACCTACCTAAGGTTTACAAATCCAAAGGGATAGTCTACCATCTACGGGATAAAGCTAGCCAACTAAGGGTTTCCTTTCGGTGTACAATGGTTATGCTAGGAAAAGGCATAGTAGACTTACATTATCCAAAGCCAGGAACAACTGCTGGGGTGACCTGTTGGATGAACAACAAATTAACTTGACTAGTGGTACTAAGTGAATGACTTGGGGACTTATGTCATCTTAAAAATATTAAGGGTTAATTTTATTTTAGTTTCATGTGATTTGATAAGGTTTGTTTGGTTTAGTTTGCTTTTGAATTGAGGGTATGTCTGTTGAGGATGTGAGCTCGATCAAATTTGATAGATTTAATTTATGGACCATGTCGGTGTGTGATGAACCCACTGAGAAAGGGATATATCAGACTTGTCCTATCTCAGATTTACAAATCCAAAAGGATAGTCTACTGGCTATGGGGTAGAGCTAGCCAATCTAAGGGGTTTTTTTTTGATGTGAAATGACTATGATAGGAAGAAGGCTAAAGTAGGGAATAACTGTTGGGGTGACCTGTTGGTAGCACAACAAATCAAACCTGACTTAGGGTGACTACTGAGTGAATGTTGGGGACTTATATCAACTCAAGAGTAGTCACATAATTCTTATAGAGTTTTGGCGACCTAAGATAGGATGCTGCTTGGGAAAGGTACCACTAGGGGTGTCCTCTAATCCATAAATGAATATATATTTTCTTTATATGTTTGCTTGGACCCATTGGTGTGTGAGGACCACAGAAGCTATATTATCTTGACCTATTGTCTAGACCAAAGAGAATCGCATCCACAGGATGGATTCTTTAATCACAGGGGTGGTTACTAGAAAATGGGAACTGTTGAATTCGATAGTAACATGGGTAGTGTCTAAATGGGGTCGCAAAGGACATGATCCAAATATAATGCCCATAGGGGAGGTGCTACTAGGGGCGTTATCCTAAGCTCTAGAAAAGAAAGCTTATAGGTGTATGGTGGCCAACTCAAGGAGAAAGTGTAGTAGACTTACATACATGAGTGGTGTATCTAAGGTGCAGAACCAACCAACCTAAGGTGTATCTATTAGCATGGTGATGTATCCGAGCATAGTGAGAACCAACCAACTAAGGTGCCCGTTGGTGTTTAATGATCAATCGGAAAGAAAGCACGTAGGCTTACAACCCACCAGAGAGGCTACTAGCGGGGAGGCAGGTGGACTTATTCTTGAAGCAATCAAGAGGGAAGGAACTGCTAGGGGACTTATCCTAAACCTCAAATATACTCAACCCAGTCAGTGCATGAAGGTTTAAATAAGAAGAAAGCATAGCAGACTCACATCCTCTTAAACGAAGCTAACATGAAGTAGCTTACCAGCCATGCATTAAGGCCTATCAAACTAACAAAGTGCTTGTCAGTCAAACTAACAAAGTGATTGTCAGTGTGCAGTGGCCATGTAAGGAAGGAATGCTTAACAGACTTACATCCTGAAAGCAAGAAGTCCATTAGGTGACACACTAACAAGGTAGCATGTTAGCTCGACCTAGAACAGCTATTGAGTGAGTGCCATTGGGCGCGTTATCTCAACTCAGAGTAGCCCGAGATAAAAGATATGTGTTTGTTTTATATGTTTATGTGTAGTTTGTGTTCATGTTGTGTCAATGAAGGATATGATGCTGCTCAGGTTCCTTACATCTACCCTAAACACATCATGGTAGATTCTTAAACAAGAATACTTTCAACATGGAAGAGATTGAATTCAAAATGGAATTTTCATTGATAATAATTATTTTCAAACAAGATTTATAATATTTATTTAAGTAGAGCCTATTGATTGGAAGCATTGGGAATTCTCCCTTATGATTAATAAATTGATAAGATCCTCCTTAGTAGGCCTTCTCTATGGCAAAAGGGCCTTCCCAAGAGGGTTCAAACTTGCCTCCCATCTTACGAAGGGCAATAATCAATCTCAGAACTAAAGTAAGCTATCCTACCTGAAAAGCTCTAGGATGGAGCAACTTATTGTGAGCTCGAATTATTTTAGCTTTGTACAACTTGATATTTTCACATGCCTGCAGCTGTCTCTCCTCCAAACCGTCAAGTTCTTCTAACCGTAACTTGGCATTCTGCTCTATTATGATCTTGATACCTATAGCTATCATTAGTAATGGGAGTTGGACTTCTAATGGTATAATGGCTTCGGACCCATACACTAAGGAGAAAGGAGTATATTGAGTTGGAGTTCTATATGTGGTGTAGTAGGCCCACAAGGTTTCAACTAAGAGCTCATACCACTATCACTTGTTGTTGTTGAGTGTCTTCTTTAGTATTTGGATGATAGTTTTGTTGAAGGCTTCTGCTAAGCTGTTTGCCCTCAGGTAGTTGATGGTAATTCATCGAGGAAAAGTTGTTGATGTTGGGCAAAGTTGTTGTGTCTTTGGGCAAACTTGTTGATCTCGGTGCTCTTGAATGCAGTACCATTATCAGATATAATTCATCGAGGCACTTCAAACCTATATACGATATGATTCCTAAAACTTCTGCACTTGGTGACCTCTCGAGAAATTGTCTTTGCCCATTTGAAAAGTACTTAGTAGAAGCTAAGATAGACCGATGACCCTTGGAAGAAGTAAGATTAATCAGACCCACTATGTTGGTACCCCAACACTCGAATGGCCATGAGGCCAATGTAGGATGTAGAATGTTGGGTGGTTGGTGTGGGACCACTGTATTTGACATTGGTGGCATTGCTTAGCCATATCCATGCAATCTTTGATCATCGATGGCATAGTATCTAGTCTCTTGATCTTAGTTTTCATCTTGGACTAGATTGGTTGGCTCCACATAATCTTAAGTGTACCTCGGTCATGATCTTACGGGCTTGTCATGCAAAAACGTAACCATATATGATTGACTGTTATAAGACACCATCCATAAGAGCTTAGGAAAGTGCTTTCTACTTCATCTAATGGGCTTGGAACTTCTCTTATGGTAGTTTACCTTTATTTAGGTAATCCAAGAATGGTTGCCTCCAATCTAACTCCTCATCCTTCTTGGCAATGACAACCTCCCCTTTAAGAGAGTACTTTTTGATGAGTTTAATATCAATAAGGAATAAGACTTGCCTATTTTGGACCTTAATTGATTTAGACTCATCATCTGGACATGCGAACTCCTTGGCAAGCTTGGCTGCTACACTATATTCTCTCCTTGAGTATTCTTAAAAATGCTAACCTCTAGGATTTGGGTTAATAACTCCATGGTGTACTTATGGTAGTGATGGAGCTTGGGCTTTATAACCTTATAAGACTCAATAATTTGGTTGATAACTAGCTTAGAATCTGAAGATGTTGATGTTATGGATGCTTAGAGTAACTAACAAGGGGCAATAAGAGCCACACATTTAGCTTTGTTTTTGGTGCAAAGATTGGATAGATGATATGAGTATCTCAAAACATTGCAGTCTAGAATTAAGAGATCTATTCCTACCCCTGCCTTTCTTAGAACAGTAGACTATGGTTCTTCTCCTCTTTTTGAGGATGTTGCACCATCAAAGTACATCTCCCAGTAGTGAACCCTAGTATCCCCTAAGGTCATGATTTTTTCATCAAGGAGATCATGACTAAGTGGAGAGTCAGTAAGTGGGTGTGCTGCTAAGAAATCTGCTAGTGCTTGCCCTTTCACCACATGGAGGGGTACGAAGGTAATGTCAAACTATGAGAGGATCATGGACCCGTTGAAGCTGTCTAGATAGATTCATGTCATGAGATACTATAGTGGACTGATCCTAGAGATTAAGTTCTCCTTATGAGGAAGCATGTAGTGCTATAGTTTTGGGATGCAAATATTAAAGCTAGGCAATACTTCTTAATGAGTGGATAAATAGCCTCAGCATGGATTAGATGATAGGTGAGGTAGTAGAGTGTGCTTTCTTTCCCTTCGTCATTGGCTTGGGCCAATAAAGAACCTAAGGAGTCATCTAACCAAGGGCTTGCCCGGGATAGGGGCTATTAGAACTGGCATCATCATCAGGTAATGCTTGATGTCTTCAAATGCATGCTCACACTTACCATCCCACTTAAACATGGCATCCTTTCTAACAAATGCTGAGAATGGTTGACATCTTCCCGATAGGTTGGATATAATGCATCGTAGATATGCAAACACCCATGGAATGATCGAGTTGAGTTAAACTATTAGGGGTGACATTTCTATCACCTTAATCTTCTGGATCAATTTTGATTCCATGGTGTGACAACAAACCCAAGGAATTTCCTAAAGCTACTCAATGACACTTTATGGGGTTTATTTTGAGGTTAAAATGTCTTAATTATTCCAAAACTACTCTCAAGTCAAAGAGATGGTCTTCCTTTTCTCTACTTTTAATCACGAGATCATTGACATAACACTCGACCTGATGATGAATGAGTTCATCAAAGATTCGAGTCATAGCCCATTGGTATGTAGCACTGGCATTTTTAAGGCTGAAAGGTGTGATCTTATAATAATAGAATTTGATTGTGGGTTCTAAAAGCAATGTTTCTTTCATCTTCAGAGGCCATCTTTATTTGGTTATATCCAGATGAGCCATCCATGAAAGAAAAAATTACATGAGATGAGGCAATGTCCACCATCGATTATTGGGAAATTCATCTTTTGGACATGCCTTATTTAAATCTCTAAAATTGAAGCATATGTGGTCTTTTCTTAACTTGTTGGCTAACATTTTCTTAACTTTGATGAACTAGCTGTCTTGACTTCATAAATGACCTATTGTTCTATGTCTAATCACATGCATCTAGGAGCTTTCTTAATAGGGTTAGTAGTAGGCTCTATTACTAATTTATGGACTGCTACGTCAGGATCTAATCCAAGTATCTCTTCATAACTCCATGAAAAGCAATCCTTAAACTCAATCAATAGCATAAGTAAGTCATTGGTTTCAATTTCATTCAACAAAGAACTGATGTATGTCGGGCATGGATCTTCTTCAGTTCCTAAGTTGATTTCCTTGAACTCATCGATGGTTGACTTGATCTCTTCTTCAAACTCTAGGGATGCATCTTTGACTTCAAAATCAACTGGATCATCTAAAGTTTCTAAGCACACCTCCTCATATGAGTTAATGTGATTTGAAAAGAACCTATCATATTCCAAATGATTGGTGATGACTTAATAATTGTCATCATCGGGACCCACTATATAATCTAGTCAGGTCTTGATGGAGAGCTTTTGCATTTGTTCTTCCATATTCTTTTGAAGTGGTCTGACCTATGCTCTGACCAAGTATGTGGGATTAACCCTTTCTTTTCTAAATTATGAACACAAGACAAGTACCAATCAAAAGGTAATTTTATTAAATCATTATATGAATCATCCGCAAGGTCTACATCAACTTCTTGACTTGAGGATGATGCTCCCAGAAAGAACCTCGAGTGTTTACACCTATGGATGACTTAGGGGCTTAACTACCAAACCCTTAGCTTTTGAGGAAGGAAAGTTAGATCTGGTTTCCCAAGCGATGCCTAACTATTTCACATATAGACTTGGATATACTTATGCTTTGCTTTAGAGCCTTATCTTCATCGCTATCTGGCTCAAATGTCACCTCCAAGGAATCTACTGTTGAGAAGAGTTGGCTGGTGTACTAACCATATAAGGCTCATCCTATGAACTAGATTCAAAGTCTATATGAATAGGAGGTGTACTCCTAGAAGTTGGGACAGATCTTCTATTAAGTGGCTTTTAAAGAGGTTTTTCACCCCTAGGACTGCCTCTAAACTAGCCTCTTCTTCTACCTGGTGGAGGTTAGGTCATCCTATCCATATGTTTGAATGGTGTAATGAACTGTGGATGAAATTTAATGTCAGGCTCAACTTCCTCCTCTAAGTCTATTTTTGCTCCCTTTTATTTTCTTTTTCTTTTTCTCTTTTCTTTTCTTTTCTTTTTCTTTTTCTATTTCCTTTTCTCTCTTTTAAACTTTTCCAAGTTTAGAATAGACTTGATGATTTTGAGGATGTAGTTTGCATCCTCATATATGCGACCTCATGCGTAAATGGAGATCTCTTTTGACATGTGACGATTCACCTCTCACAAACTTCATTCATTGATGAGAGGATGGAACTATGTTGTTCTCTCATGTATCCATGGTTTCCCAAGCAAAGTGTTGAAAGATGTATCGAGTCTATAATGTGAAAGCTTTGGTCTTCAATCATCATATCAAGGGCAACACTATGGAGCCTTAGACCACTTGACCTCACTTTTGAAGCATGGATTCAATCTTCCCATCGTAGACTTAGGAGTCTTCTAGACATTAAGAATTCCCTAGACATAAGACACTTCTAACAACTAGGTAAACACTTAACCTAAGCCTAAGACTTAGAAGGGTTAACCATAGGATTAGGTTATGCCTTAGGGATTAGATAATCCACTACTACAACCCAAATCCAATCCATATTCACCTTCTCAAACCAAACCTCAAGTTCAATTCATCAAATTCAAATCCAAATCTAAAATCCAAAAACCAAATGATTGAAGCATGATCAAATCCAAACTTGAAACCCTTCCACAAAACCATGATCTATCCATGGACTTCAAATCAATAATTCAAATCAATCAAAATCAATTTATATCTTCAATCATCTTCTAAAATAAATCAAATATACATTCAAATGATCAAAATTAAATCAAACTAAATCAAATTAAATCAAAACCCTTCCTAAGCCATATGTATCCATGGACTTAGCAAATATTAATCCAAATCAATTCAAACTCAATTATTTTCTCACAAATCAATCATATTTTCAATCATCTATTTAAATAAAATATACATTTAAATCATCAAAACTAAATCAAACCAAACCAAAATCCCAAGCTTTAACTCCATGGACTTAGCCAAATTCCTTCATTCCAAATTCAATTGATTTTCTCAATCAATCATATTCACAAATATAAATGAAATCTAATCATCAAGCCAAACAAAATCAAGTTAAACCCAACTTAACCCTTTTGACTTGAAATGTTCAAATGAACCAAAACCCATTTTAACCCAAGTCAATTGCATAATTTATATAATCCCAAATCCATATATAAACTCAACTAAATCAAACTCAACCCAAAATTAGCCAACAATTTGGTCACAAAGTGGCCAATTTGACCTATTTGAGCCAAGTTCTAATCCTACCCAAATTGGATTGAACCAAGCCCATCAAAACCTCCCATCATGATTGTTGATCACCCTAAGTTGATTAATTGTTATTGGGTCAAAACAAGTCAACTTGGTCATTTGACCAAGTCAACCCCTTAACCCATATGAACACAAACTAGCTAAATTGTAACCTAAGCTAAATCCCTTGAAACTAATGATTCATACCAAATCAAAATCAATATTTGAATATGACTTGACCTTTAATTGAGTCAAACCAAATCCAATTGGCCCTCTTGACCGAATTTGATCCAAATTTACCTAAAAGATCAAATTAGGTCAAATAAAAATATAAACCAAATTGATTGTAACTAATGGCTCAAGTTTATTCCAAATTGATTGTTGAACTTGACCAAAGCCATGATTGGACCCAATTGAACCTTGACTTGAGCCTAAAGGTAAAGGTTCAAGTTGGCCTAAAGCAAAACCAAATCCAAATTAATTGAAACAAAAGCCTAGAATCATATTTAATTGGTCAACTAAACCCAAATCAACACCCAACCCAAGACAATTTGGCCAATTTGGTCAAATTGGTCAACTTAATCCATTTGACCCAATTGAATTCAAATGAGCAAAAATCAAATCTAAGCCAAACTAAACCAAACCAATTGAACCAAAATATCCCAAATGATCATATGAACTTGAACCAACCTTTGGTTTGACCCAATTTGACCAATTGGTAAACTTCCCACCTTTGACTTGAAATGAGTCAAATTGAGTCAAACCAAATCAACTCAATTGACTTGAAATTTGGGCTAACCATTGGATCATTTCAAATTTTCCCAAACAAAATCCAATGCAAAATAATCATTCTACCCTTGGGTCTAGGGCATCACATGAGACAAATCACCCATGTAAGTGGTCATTTTCATTCCTTGGCCACTTAGTACTCTCCCAATGGTCCACCTAAGCACCTAGGACACCCCTAGGGGTGGTTGGGTTGTCATATGACCCATGGGAGGTGAAATCCTCACCCTCTCCATTTGAAACCCATAGGACACCCATGATTCCTCCTTGGCAACCACCTCCCACCTTCAACCAAGACCTAGGACTCTCAGATGGTGGCCACTAAAAGCTGAACCTAAACTTACCATTTAATCAAGATGAAGGGGGTACAAACCCCCTTATTTCGACTCAAACACACACAAAAATCATTCCTCAAAGCCTTAGCTACCCAAGATGAGCTAGAACCATTCCCTAAGCTCCCAAGCTCATTCCTCGATCAAAAAAATGCCATTCCCATCAATCCCAAAATAGGACACTCCCATTTCTTCCCCATTTCTCCTCAATAACTTTACACACCTTCCTTCGAAAGAAATCTCCCAAGCTTCAGAGTGAGACTTCAATCAAAGTCAGCTCCAAATCATCAATTCATGGCCTTTGAGCAAACATTGAGGAATTAATCCAATTCTGGTCAAGGCTTCATCTCCACTAAATGAAGCTTCCAATCATTGAGCTAGTCTTGAGCTTTGAGGTATGCTTCCAAAACTAAACCTTAGGAAAAAAATGGGTTGGAGATTTTTGTAGAAAACTTGCATCTCGTGTGATCTAGACAGTTGGATCCCCTTCGATCGATGTTGTGAAGGTGTAGGATCCTTTTAGAGTTGATCCGAGCCCGGGTAAGCTTGGATCAAGTGAGCAATGACAAACAGACTCCATTCTCCCTCACTCGTGTGACATAAGATCACGCACCATCCATTCCACTTGATCAGTATGGATGCTCATGATTAGATCCACTAGATCGATCTAATTTAATCTTATTAAGCTATGGGATGAATTATAGCCATTTGATCTTAGATCAGATGGCGGATGAGAAAGGGCGTCGGCTGCTACCATGTAGACACTGAATTAGGTAAGTTTTAAGTAGCCAATCCTATGATGCCATGTGTAAAGCACACCGCGTCAGCGCACCATGTGACACCAATAGGATTATGCCTTAAGTAGGCTTAATTAATCATTTTTAATGGCTAAAATTTCTAAAAATAATAAAAAATCATAGAGAAATACAAAATGCAAATAAATACTCATTTTAAAGGTATTTAGAGGTTAATTAAAATTATCTTAACTAATTTTGAATAGTAATTAAAGTTTAATTAAATTTAATTGCATTTATTAACTTAATTACTTAAGTAATTAATCCAAATTTTGTGGGATAATTTAATGGGATGACTCTTCCTCATGATTTTTTCTTGGGATTTATTACTTAATTAGAAAATTGACTAATTAAACCTTAACTACTCTTTTAAAATTAATAATGATTAATTAATCTCATGAATAGTAATAAATTGGTTAATTAAGTTTATTAATCATTGTTCAATAGTAAGTGAACTAAGGAATAGGGTTGGAACCCCTTTCCTTAAGTTCATTTCACCCTTTTTTAAAAATGAAATTAATTAAGATTTAACTAATTAATTAATTCACTTAATCAAATTGAAATCATAATCACATTAGACCTTAATTAATTAAATCAGGGGGTAGATCTTTTAGTGTTTAATAACCTAAATGAGTTTAATGAAATTATGGTTAGTCCATATATGTGGGAAAATCATAAGAGTAATTAATTAAGTTCCTTAATTTAATTAAATATTAATCATAAGCCAATTGCATTAGGCCCTTTTTATTTCTAGGATCATTGCAAGTTTATTTTCCATGCATATCATGTTTGCTCATAATTATTTAGTTAATTACTTTATGGTGACATAGGTAAGGGTAATTAATTCATCTAATTAATGGTTCAACTTAATTACATTTCCTTAAATTAAATCAAATCACTATTGCAGAAATGGGTTTAAACAATAAATGATGATTTTTCTTCTCCTCTTTAAATCAAATCAAATCGAAAACTTAATTAATAAAGAAGCTTTGCTTTGCTTTAAATAATCTTATTTGATTTGATTGTCCTTAAGAACTAGTTTGGTTGAATGAATCACATGCTTATATTTGATTGTCCTCTTTCCAATCATGTTAAATTTGGTATGTCATTTGAATTCATGCATCCATCTTTTCAAAATCAAGTAAAATAAAATGGATTTCTTTTATGTAAGCTTGCATGTATTGATTTAATTTAATATATGTGTGGGTATTATCACTATTAAATCCAAATGTATTTTTCAAAAGCTTATAAATTTATAATAATATGTGTTATGATGCTAATTATAAATACATAAGAAAAGCAAGTGCTTATAGCTTAAGTGTATGAATGTTGAGTTCTCTTTCCTCTATTCATGTGTTGATTTATAAGATTGAATGGTAATGGGTATATAGTCAGACATCTTAGGAACACGCTTTAGCTAGCCCCAAGGAGGTCATTTGATTACCTCATGGTTCAACAAGAACGCATTACCCATTTGATTTCATCTTGTATTTCAACATTAGAATTTGGATAGAGCTTTAATTCATATATATAAATGATTCAATAAAAAAATATATATATAATCTTTTTATGGTTTTTTTTCCCTCATTTATGTATACATCCATGTGTGTCCAAGAAAAACAAGTATATAGTCACGGACATCCAGGGAATGTGAGGCTTTAGTTAGCCCCAAGTCGGTCATTTGATTACCTCACTTCCCTGGTTTAACAATGAGATGTACTTGCCTATATCTTTGTACATGTATATGTATATGTGATTAGTGAATGAAAATCCCATTTTACATTAAAATTACAAGCATTCATAATTAACTAAGTGGTTGAATTAATTAGACATCTAATTTAGAGCTTACTTCTTATGTTCATGTATATGAATTTACATATGTTTGAATACAAATGGGTATATAGTCTGGACATCCCGAGCATATGATGCTTTAGCTAGCTCCAATGAGATCATTTGATTACCTCACTTCCCTGATTTAACAATGACACATATCTATTTAATTTTATTCTTATGTCCTTTTTATATCATAATTTGGATAAAGTTTTAAGTTAATATGTTTAAATTATTCAATCAAATAAAATATAAATTCTTAACATACACATACATTCATCGTTTAAGTGTGCTAAAATATGTTACATGTATAGATACACTTAGGAATAAATCATATGCATGTTACATGTGATGGAAAGGAATGATTTAATATATGTCATATGGTAGTAATTCAATTAAATTAATCTTAAGATGCCTTTCATTTTGAATAGGATTATTTAAAGTGAACCTAAACTTAGGATTAATTAAATCATTTAATAAGCCATTCACTAAAGAGAACTAAATCAAATTAATATACTTTAGAAAGTGACTTAAGGTATGGATGAAAGAGGGAAATCCTCTTTTTCTTTCTTTATAACACTTAGTTGCTAAGTGTAATCAAATGAAACCAAAGAAAACACAAATTAAAATTCTCAAATCAATTAAACTACTTTAAGTGAAATCAACCTTTCATGTTAAATTGAATCATTCACACTTAGAAAATATAACACTAATGCTTAACAAGACTTACCACACAAGCCTTAATACACACATTAGAATTAAGTCACCACTTCTAGCTTTAAGTTAGGATGGTGTATGATGTGATGTATATTTTATTTTATGATGTATTATTTTAAATTAGATGTTAGGATGTATGCTTCATAGACTAGATGATTGGCCAATATTAGCCTAATCATGTTTTTTATCGGTGATTATGCTTAAGGGATGCTTAAAAAATGTGAATGCTCTTTTTGCAAGTTGCTTAAATCCTTAAGCATAATCCAAGTTAGGATAGGTGGGCTTAGTTAACCATGTGTAGGGTGCTAAGTCCAAATTATAAATACAAATACTTGGGATTATATGTATATTTAGCTAATCTCTATTTTATAAGTGTAGTTAGATTTAATTTTCCCACATAGCTATAATTTTTGCAATAGGAATTAGGATTAGTGCTATTGGGGATTAGGATGAGCAGTGGCCAAAAGGCTTTGTCCTAGGGTACCCTGTGATGCCTTTGAAGCAACCACCATCCAAATCAAAGAAGGAACCAAATCAGAAATGTTGATATGAAGAAAGAAGGCCCCATAACATTTAATACAATTATAATTATTCTTTTATATTCCAGGTTGTATAAGGGTAGAGTTCGGCTAACCATCTTTTCTCCCTTTAGGTTATACGGTGGTACCCGACCGCATCGGCCTTTTATTCTTTTATGATATTTTATAAAATTGGTTGATGTTATTCTTACATTGTGCATTAGGATGGCATGCTTTTCATAGTGTCTTAAAGGATTGATGCTTTAATGTGTGGCTTGAAAATGATTAAGCTCTTAGGATAAAATAACTTTTCTACCCAACTAATCACTCATAACTAAATTTTACCCAATCACTAATGCTTAACAAGACTTACCACACAAGCCTTAATACACACATTAGAATTAAGTCACCACTTCTAGCTTTAAGTTAGGATGGTGCATGATGTGATGTATGTTTTATTTTATGATGTATTATTTTAAATTAGATGTTAAGATGTATGCTTCATAGACTAGATGATTGGCCAATATTAGCCTAATCATGTTTTTTATAGGTGATTATGCTTAAGGGATGCTTAAAAAAATGTGAATGCTCTTTTTGCAAGTTGCTTAAATCCTTAAGCATAATCCAAGTTAGGATAGGTGGGCTTAGTTAACCATGTGTAGGGTGCTAAGTCCAAATTATAAATACAAATACTTGGGTTATATGTACATTTAGCTAGTCTCTATTTTACAAGTGTAGTTAGATTTAATTTTCCCACATAACTATAATTTTTTGCAATAGATTAGTGCTATGGGGGATTAGGATAGCTTAGTGGCTTTTCTAGTAGATGCCTTTGAAGCAACCACCATCCAAATCAAAGAAGGAACCAAATCAATATTGATATGAAGAAAAGACATAACATTTAATACAATTATAATTATTCATATTCCATAAGGGGTTTATAACCATCTTTCTCTTAGTTATATGGTCAGATCGACCTTTTATTCTTTTATGATATTTTATAAAATTGGTTGATGTTATTCTTACATTGCATTAGGATGGCATGCTTTTCATAGTGTTTAAAGGATTGATGCTTTAATGGTGGCTTGGATACGATTAAGCTATTAGGATAAAAATAACTTTTCTAGCGAACTAATCACTAATATCTAAATTTTAAATAACTCATAACCTTATCATAAATCCTAAGACATAAATAAATAATTAAAAGATTCAGCAACCCCTTAGCTATATGGTTGTATGTTTCACATCATGCATGCATAATCTTTTTCTCTTGAACTTGAAGGATTTCTATCCTTGCATGATAAAAGAATGCTTGACCTTAAAGGGCATCCCTTGTGGTGAAGAACAACTTCTTCTAGTTGATTTGACCCATAACCTATTTCATTATGTATTTAGGCATAAGAAATCCTAAAGCCACTATCAAATGATGTGTCTAAAATGAAAGAAAATTTGAAAAGAATTTGCATCTATAGATTAAGTCATGTGCTCATACCACTTATGCTAGGTCTCTTAGGGAGTGTGTTTAGGACTTTAGTCTCTTTCTAATTAAATAACTACCCTAGCTATCTTGCAATTCACAAGATCAAACTACATTATTTTAAAATCATATGAGGAGTTAGCTGGCGGCCACTCTAGATGATTATAAGTCTAGAAGTCAGACAATTTATTTACTCTTGTTGAGGTAAACCCTTATGTCCACCCATCGCTTAGATTTGGGTCTTATTTTAGCTCATACTAAAGCTCCCTATATTTAGGATCCAAGGTAACTATTTTTTCAGGCTACGAGCATAAATCCTCACCTCTTAGGCATTCCCACAACCTTGTGTTGGTGCATTATAAGCATTAGTAATCTAATTAAATTTCAACTCAAAACTTATAAATCTTCTCAACTTTAAAAAGATAAAGCCCAACCATAGGATAGATTAAAAAGCTCACTAGGCTTCCTAGTATCATGAGAATTTCCAACTTATTTTATTTGGATTCCAAAAATAAGTCTTCTCCTTGAACTTTTTGAATTGATTTTCCAAATACAACTAATCCTTTAATAGTCTAACCTTGAAATATTTGGAGATGATAGTTGTCTACTTTAATCAAGAGTATTCTTAGGAAATTTAATTTCCTAAGATGTAATTAACTATGGACGCTTGCCTCCATAGGAAACTTAAGAACCTGGTTTAATATAAACCCTGCTTTATTCATTCATGTAAGTAGGGTAAAAATTTATGGTACATTCATTGACCCATCATGCCTTAGGAGTCTTTATTACATGATTAGGTCCATTATAGGGTGATGTCTTTATCTTTCGAGATTGTACATCATACCTCAATGTTTTACCCAATCACCTCAAACATAATGACTCGTGTTGTACTAAATCCAAAAATAAACACCCAAGGCTCTCTGTTCATTGAATCCTCTCAACATCATCCTTTTTTTTGGAGTTTGGAGATGTCGATACTCAAGTAGGCAAGGGTTCATAGACTCATAATGTTGATTGATACACTAGGGACAACCAGAACTCTAAATATCCTATATCTGCCAACATTCACTATAATGTAAAGAGGCAGTTGTGCTCAGTCATCCCTAGGAGTAAGTCTTCATCACATAATGTAACTCCTAAGATGTCCTTTTGAGTGACATGAATCTCCATTAGTAGCGGTCAGCTGAGCTAAGCATATCTCTAGATCAAGTAAGGCCTTGATTAGAGATTCCCTCATCTCTCTGGATAAGATAAGGGTGTCATATATGCTTAACTTAGCTAGAAACTTTCTAAGGTGAGCTAGGACAATATAATTAACTCTAGCTTGATCCTCCACAAGCATATCTATGGGTGGAGCATCTTATGGAGTATCTCATTAAAACCAATAACTTACTTACCTTTATCCTGGTGCTACTGAGGTAGAACTTTCGCTAGGTTGACTTGGTGACTTCTTGGAATGATGAGCTTGTGAAAAGTTCTACTTATGATATTTACAACTTCTCCTATTAGATCCTTAGAGTTAGTTGTCTCCAAGTCAATCTCAAGAGGTGAACCTGATTGATTTAGAGAAGGATAGTCTAACTCTGAATCAAAAAGGAAAGGATCAAAACTACTAGAGCTATTATTTTTATTTAGAGTCTAAGATCTTTCAATAAGAATAAAATCAAGAGCATCAGAAGTAAATAATATATAAGTAGAATCAGCTTTCTTCATTAATTTCCTTTTGGGTGGAGATACATGATAGAAATCAAATAAAGTATAAGAGTGGATTTAGTGCCCTTATCCAGATACAACTCTTGGCATTAGAAGGAGCTATGAGAAGAGGTTGTAGCTACAATGGTGGAGAGTAGACCACGGTGGGCTCCTCTTGGACTATCTTGCAAGTATGGTGAGTTGTTGCTGCTACTAGGCTATCACCTTCCCTGAGTTATTCTTTGTAACTAGCAAACCTTCCTTGGTGTTGGAGGTTTGAGCTACTTCAAGCACCTACAAGGAAAGCTTATTGATCTTAAAAATAATCTTCTTAGAGGTTTCGGATAAAGAGATATACTAACCATCTTTGGTCTTAAGAGGATCACAAGTATCCGCAAGGATTACTCTGATAGAATTGGATGGTTCTAATAAGTATTTCTTAGGGATAACTATGGCTCTCAAATTATAGCTAGGCTCAATCTAGTCCTTGAAAGTGATGCAATCCTCTAAGACATGGCTTGACATGTGGTGATAGGGGCAATAGCTCAGATCATCGCTCTTGCCCACTTCCTCCTCTTGGGCTAGTAGCTGAAGTGGTTTCTTTAAGAGATTCTTAAAGATTTTTCTAACTACCTCCCTCTTGAATGAATATGGCTTATTCAATCTATCGACAACAGTAGGTGGATAGTAGCTACTTGGTGATGGATATGAATACCGCTGCTGGGTAGGCTACTGAGATGCTAGAACTAGTCATTGTGGCTGATGCGGTGGCCGATATGGTGGCCGAGGTGGTGGAAGAGGAGGTGGAAAAGTAGGATGTTGTGCTCGTAGTCTCTCATACTAAACTCTAGCTGGTTGCTTCCCTTTGTCCACTGACACAATTGTCCCTGGCTTCTTCTCAAACACCTTCTGTGACTTGGGCCTAGATGATTGGTTGGGAAAGGGCAACTATTTGGCTTCCTCTTATAGGCTAGCTGCCTTATTGTTTAATTTCTCAAATGTTTTGATGGTAAAGCCCTTAGGCATGAAGGTGATCAGGCCATGGATATTCTTTAGAAGAATCTCAATGGCATGCTATTCAGACATCTATGGTTCTCATTTCATGCTCAGGTTGCACAACCTGAGAATGTAATCAACAAGGAACTTATTGAGTTTTTGTTTCTCTACAATAAGGTCACCTCACCCTCTCGAGCTCCAGAAACCTCTTGATGTAGAGGTGCTACTCAAAAAGTCTTCAACAAACCGTTAATACCAATCAAATGCAAACTTAAAAATAACAAAAAAGAGGAAGAGGAGTGCATCACATGTTGCAAAAGTTGGCTCTAAAGTGTGCAATGTGTTATATATTGCCCTCAAAGATCTTGATGGTGGCACAAAACCCTAAATAAAAAAAACTAAATAAAAACCTAAACCTAAAACATAAACATAAAAGTAAAACCTAAAAATAAATAAAAAATAGAACATTAACCATAAACTAAAAAAAAACTTAAACCTAAAATAAACTAAATAAAATAAATATAAACATAATCTAAAATAAACTAAACTAAAATAAATAAAACCTAAACCTAAACCTAAAATAAACTAAACCAAAACCCTAAATTATATAGAATAAACTAAAAATATACCTAAACCTAAAAATAAACCTAAAATAAAAACCTAAAACCTAAATTAAAAAAGAAAATTAAATAAAAACCTAAACATGTACTTAAAAATAAAAAATAAAATAAAACTAAAAACTAAACATAAACCTAAAACTAAACCTAAAAAATAAATTAAAATAAAAAACTAAAATAAATAAACATATAAATAAATAAACTAAACTAAAATAAAAATAAAAAAAAAAACTAAATTAAATAAAATAAAGTGAATAAAAACTCGGTTTGCTTAATTTAAAAAAACCCTAAATCCTAAACCCTAAACCCTAAACCCTAAACCTAACTACCCTAAAAACTAACCTAAAACCAACTCACTACACTCTAAACTACTCTAGCCCCACCCAAATACCTAAACCCTTGCCCTAAACCTAAACTAACCTAAACCTAAACCCACCTGATGCTTACTACTACATCCCACCCTAAACTCAAAACCCTAAACCTAAACCTAAACCATAACTCTAAACCTACTAAACCTAAACCCTAAACCCTAAACCCTAAACCTAACCTACAAACTAAACCTAAATAAATAAACCTAATTAAATAAAACTAAACTAAATAAATAAAAATAATAAAATAATAATAAAATAAATAAAATAAAACCTAATAAACTTAATAAAATAAAATAAAAAAATAAAATAAACCTAAAATAAAAATAAAATAAAATAAATAATAAAACCAAAAATAAACATAAAAATTAAAATAAAATAAAAATAAAAATAAACTTAAAAAATAAAATAAAAAACCTAAAATAAAATAAAATAAACAAAATAAACTAAACCCAAACTAAAATAAACTAAACTAAAATAAATCAAACCTAAATATAAACCTAAAATAAACTAAACATAAATTAAACTAAATAAAATAAAATAAAATAAACTAAAAAACAAACTAAACCTAAACTAAAAACCTAACAATCAATCTATAATAAAACCTAAAACCAAAACCCTAAACCCTAAACCCTAAAAAGCTAAAAACTTAAACCTAAACTAAATAAAACCTGAAAAATAAACTAAATAAAAAAACCAAACAAAAATAAAATGAAAAAAATAAAATAAAATATAAACATAAACTAAAACCAAAACCTAAATTTTAACCTTAAAAAAATAAAAAAAATAAAAACTATACTAAATTAAAATAAATAAAAACCTAAACTAAACTAAAAAAAATAAAAAACCTAAATAAAATAAAAACTAAACCTAAAATAAAAATATAATAAACTTAAAATAAAATAAAATAAAACTAAATAAAAACCTAAAGCTAAAAAATAAACCTAAAATTAAAAACTAAAAATAAATAAAAAATAAAACCTAAACCCTAAACTAAAAAAAAATAACCCTAAAATAAAAATAAAATAAACCTAAACCTAAACAACGATAAACTAAAAAAAATAAATAAAACCTAAACTAAAACCAAAACTAAAAATAAATTAAAAAAAAATAAACCTAAACCTAAAATAAAAAATAAAACCTAAAAATAAACCTAAAATAAAATATAAAACCTCAACCTAAAAAATAAAATAAAAATATAACTAAACTAAAAAATAAACCAAAATAAATAAACATAAAATAAATAAACTAAACTAAATAAAAACAAAAATAAACCTAAATAAAAATAAAAAATAAAATAAACTAAAATAAATAAAAAATTAAGTAAATAAATAAATCTAAAATACCACTATGTAATCTAAAAATAAAAAAATAAAAAATTGAAAATAAATAAAAAAATCATAATCCTAAACCCTAAACTCTAAACCCTAAACCATAAAACCCTAAACCCTCAACCCTCAACCTAATCCCTAAAATCTACAACCCTAAACCCTAAACCTCAAACCATAAACTCTAAACCCTAAACCCTAAGAACCTAAAAACTTAAAAACATAAACCTAAACTAAATAAAACCTAAAAATAAAAAAAAAAAAAAGGCAAAACCTAAATAAAATCAAAACATAAACTCAAACCTAAACATAAACCTAAACCTAATCCTAAAATAAAATAAAATAAAAAATAAAAACTAAAATAAAATTAAAAAAATTAAAATTAAAATAAAATAAAATAAATAAAAACCTAAACTAAACTAAAAAAAATAAACCTAAAAATAAAATACTTAAACAAAATACGAACTAAAATAAAATAAAAATAAACTAAACCTTAAATAAAAACCAAATAAAAAACTAAACCTAATAAATAAATCTAAAAATAAATAAAAAATAAAACCTAAACCCTAAACTCTAAACCTAAAATAAACAAAATAAAATAAACTTAAACTTAAACAAAAAAAATTAAACTAACATAAATTTAACCTAAACCTAAACCTAAAATAAACTAAACCTAAACCATAAAGTAAATAAAATAAAATAAAGTAGAAATAAACCTAAACCTAAAAGTAAACCTAAAATGAAAACCAAAAACCTACAGTAACTAAATAATTTTAAAAGTAAACATAAACTCTAAAACCTAATAAAGCTAAACCTAAACCTAAACTCAAAGAATGGGAAAAACTTTGACGGTAGGAACATCACCGGCTCAGTCCTAGATTGGAAGGCAAAGGTGGCGGTGTAGTGGTGGTGGGAGATCTGGAGGTGATGGTAGATATGGAGGTGGTGGTCAGAGCAGTGGTGGTTATGGATACAGGAGGAGCGATGGAGGTTACAGTCGTGGTGGTGGCGGAGGGATAGATCGGGGATATGATGGTGGATCTCGCTACTCGAGAGGCCGGGGTGGTTCTGATGGGACCTAGAGAAATTGAAGAACGGTTGATCCGATCTACTACATATGGAAATGTGTCTTTACAGTAGAGATAGTTTTAGTTATCCTGGGCTTTTGATTTGCTATATGCGTGCTCATTTTTGATCTATGTCATTGCTTGTGTCTTAGAAAACTTAGTGTTACTTGATTGATGAAATTAAAAAGAAGAAATGTTGGATCTGAATTTGTTCTTTGTTAAAAAAAAAAGAAAGCTAAACCCTTAACTAAAACCTAAACACTATACCTAAAACCTAAACCTAAACCCTAAACCCTAAAAACCCTAAACCTAAACCCTAATCTTAAACCTTAAACCTTAAAAGCATAAACCCTAAAACCCTAAACCCTAAACCTTAAACCTTACACCCTAAACCTTAAACCTTAAACCCTAAACCCTAAACCCTAACCCTAATCCCTAAACCCTAAACCCTAAACCTAAACCTAAACCTAAACCTAAAGTAACTAAATTTATTAAAAAAATAAACTTAAACCCTAAAACCTAATAAACCTAAACCTAAACCTAAACCTAAACCCTAAGAATGGGAAGAACCTTGACAGGCTTAAGTCTAGATCAGGCGGTGGAGGCAAAGGCACAGACGGCTGTCATCATAGTGGTGGTTGGGATCTGGAGGTGCTGGTGGATATGAAGGTGGTGGTTATGGAAGCGGCATGAGTGATGTAGGTTATAGCCATGGTGGTGGTGGAGGGAGAAATCGAGGATACAATGGTGGACCTTGCTACTCAAGATGTCGAGGTTATTTTGATAGGAATTGGAGAATCTGAAGAATGATCGATCCCATCTTTTGCTTATGGAACTATGTCTTTACAGTAGAGATGGCTCTAGTTATCTAGGCATTTTAATTTGCTTTATGCATGCTCATTTTTGATACGTGTTGTCACTTGTGTCTTAGAAAACTTGGTGCATTACTTGGTTGATAAAGTTGAAAAGAAGAAATGTTGAATCTCAATTTTTTTCTATTAAAAAAACTCTAAACCCTAAACTAAAACCTGAACCCTAGACCTAAAACCTAAACTATAAACCCTAAACTAAAAACTCAAAAACCCTAAACCCTGAAAAGCTAAAAACCTAAACCTAAATTAAATAAAACCTATTAAAAACTTAAAAAATAAAATAAAATAATAAAATAAAGGAAAATCCTAAAGTAAAACCTAATCTTAAAGCTAACCCTAAATAAAATAAATTAAACTAAAAATAAACCAAAATATTAACTAAAAAAAATAAAACCTAAAAATAAACCAAAAATAAAAACCTTAAACCTAAACTTAAAAAATTAAAATAAAAACCCAAACCTAAATCAAAAAAATAAAAAATAAGACCTAAACCTAAAAAATAAAATAAAAATAAAACTAAACTATAAAATAAGCATAAACCAAAACCTAAACCTAAAAACTAAACTAAAATAAAAACTTAAACTAAATAAATAAACCTAAAATAAATAAACTAAATTAAGTAAAATAAAAATAAACCTAAAAATGAATAAAAAAAATAAAATAAACTAAAATAAATAAAAATTAAACTAAATAACCTAAACCTACCACTTTACTTAATTTAAAAAAAAAACCACTAAACCATAAACCTTAAATCCTAAACCCTAAAACTAACCTTAAACCCTAAACCCTAAACATACAATCCTAAACTTATAACTCTAAACCCTAAACCCTAAACCCTAAAAAACCCTAACCCTAAACCCTAAACCCTAAAAAATCCTAACCCTAAACCCTAAACCCTAAACCCTAAAATCCTAAACTATAAAACCCTAAACCCTAAACCCTAAACCCTAACCCTAAACCCCAAACCATAAAACTAAATCTAAAGTAACTAAATTAATTAAAAAATTAACCTAAACAACAAACCTAATAAATCTAAACTCTAAAATGGGAAGAATCTTGGCAGCAAGAACATCACTGTCAACCGGGCTCAGTTTAGGTCAGGCGGTGGAGGCGAAGGCGCAGGCGGCGGTTATCATAGTGATGGTGGCGGATCTGGAGGTGGTGGTGGTGGATATGGAGGTGGTGGTCGGAGCTATGGTGGTTATGGAGGCTTTAAAATGGACGGAGGTTAAAGCTATTGTGGTGGTAGGGGGAGAGATTAGATATGATGGTGGATCACACTACTCAGACTAGGTGGTTCTGAGGGGAACTAGAGAAAGTGAAGAATGACCGATCCAATCTGCTGCTTATGGAACTTTGTCTTTATAGTAGACACAATTTTGCTTATCTATGGTTTCTGATTTGCTCTATGTGTGCTCATTTTTTACCTATGTCATCGCTTGTGTCTTAGAAAACTTGGTGCATTACTTAGTTGATGAAATTGAAAAGAAGAAATGTTGAATCTTAATTGGTTCTTTGTTAAAAAAAAGGCAAAAACCCTAAACCCTAAACTAAAACATAAATCCTTGACATAAAACCTAAACTCTAAACCCTAAACCCTAAACTCTAAACTCTCTAAACCCTCCAAACCTAAAACCTTAAACCTAAACCCTAAACCCCCACTTAAACCCTAAACCCAAACCTCCCTAAACCTAAAAGCTAAAATTAAACTAAACTAAACTAACCTAAACCTAAACCTAAACCCAAACTTAAAAAAATAAAATAAAAAATAAAACTAACATTAAAATAAATAAAACCTAAATTAAACTAAAAAATAAAACTAAATAAAATAAAACTAAACCTAAAATTAAAATAAACCTAAAATAAAATAAAATAAAACTAAATAAAACCTAAACCCAAAATAAACCTAAAAAACTTAGAAATAAATAAAAAATAAACCTAAACCCTAAACTAAAAAAACCTAAACCTAAAATAAAAAATAAACCTAAACCTATAACTAAAATAAAATAAACTAAAAAAATAAAACATAAATACTTAAAATAAACTAAACCTAAACCTAAACCTAAACCATAAATAAAATAAAATATACTAAAATAAACCTAAACTAAAATAAACCTAAAATAAACCTAAAATAAAACCTAAAACTTAAACCTAAATAAATAAAACTAAACCTAAACCTAAAAATAAAAAAATAAAACCTAAATTAAAATTAAATAAAATAATATAAACTAAACCTAAACTAAATAAACCAACAAACATAAACTAAAATAAAATCAAAAAATAAATAAACTAAATTAAATAAAAAATAAACCTAAATAAAAAATTAAAAAAATAAAATAAAAAATAAATAAATAAAAATAAACTAAACTTAACTTTTTACTTAATTTAAAAATATATATAAATATAAAAACCTAAACCCACTACCCAAAACCTACAATCCTAAACCCTAAACCTTAAACCCTAAATCCTAAACCACCTAAACCTAAACCCTAAACCCTAAACCTAAACCCTAAACCCTAAAACCTAAACTACTAACAACCCAAACCCTAAACCCTAAAACCTAAAACCAACTAAAACATAAATAAAATAAATAAAATATAAACCTAAATAAAATAAAATAAAATTTAAACTAAACCTAACTAAATGTAAAATAAAATAAAACTAAAACTAAAATAAAATAAATAAAACCCTAAACTAAATAAAATAAAATAACTAAAATAAAATATAAAATATAAATAAACATAAAATAAAATAAACTAAAATAAAATAAACTAAATAAAAAAACCTAAAAAAATGCCTAAAATAAATAAAAAAATAAACCCTATACCCTAAACCCTAAAACTAAACCTAAATCAAAATCCCAACCAACCCTAAACCAAATCATCCCTACCCACCCTAAAACCCTACCCTAAAACTAACCTAACCACTAACCCTAAACCCCACCCTAAACTCAACCCTAAACCTAAAACCTAAATAAAAAAATAAACCTAAACTAAAACTTACTAAAACCTAAAAAAATAAAATAAAATAAAATATAAAATAAACTAAAATAAAATAAATAAAACCTAACCTAAACTAAAAATAAAATAAACCTAATTAAAACCTAAATAAAATAAAATAAAACTAAATAAAAAACCTAAACCTAAAAATAAACATAAAAATAAAACCAAAAATTAAATAAAAAATAATACTAAACCCTAACTAAAAAATAAATAAATAAAACCTAAAATAAAATAAGATAAACCAAACTATTAAAATAAATTAAACTAAAATAAATAAGACCTAAACCTAAACTAAAATAAAAACCTAAACTAAAACCTAAACTAAGTAAAATAAAATAAATAAAAAGTAAACCTAAACTATACTAAAAATAAAACAAAATAAACTAAACTAAAAAATAAAAAAAATAAAAACCTAAACTTAAACCTAAAAATAAAAAAATAAAACCTAAACCTAAAAAACAAAATAAAAATAAAACTCAACTTAAAAATAAACCTAAACCTAAAAAATAAATTAAAATAAAAACTTTAAACTAAAATAAATAAACCTAAAATAAATAAACTAAATTAAATAAAAATAAAAATAAACCTAAATAAAAAAAATTAAAAATAATATAAAATCAAATAAACAAAAAAAAAATAAACTAGATAAACCTAAACCTACCTTATTACTAAATATTTTAAAAAAACCCTAAACCCTAAACAATAAACCATAAAACCCTAAACTCTAAAACTTACAACTCTAAACCTTAAACCCCAAACCCTAAACCATAAACACTAAATCCTAAACTAACCCTAAACCTTAAACCCTAAACCTAAAGAATGGGCGTGAACTTTGATGGCGAACATCACCATCAACTAGGCTTAGTTTAGATCTAGTGGTGGAGGTGAGGCGGCGGATTCATAGATGTGGTGGGGATATAGAGGTCGGTGGATATGGAGGTAGCGTGAGTGGTGGTTATGGAGCGGGAGGTGTGAGGAGTTATATGGTGGTGGGAGGGAGAGATCAGGGGTTATGATGGCGATCTTCTCGATAGAAGCGTGGTGGTTACGATGGGAGAAAGTGAAGAACGACTAATCCAATCTATGACTTATGGACCTGTGTCTTTCTAGTAGAGACGATTCTGCTTATCTTGGGTTTTTGATTTTCTCTATGGGTGCTCATTTATTATCTATGTCATCACTTGTGTCATAGAAAACATGGGGTGCTACTTGGTTGATGAAATTGAAAAGAATAAATGTTGAATCTGAATTTATACTCTGTTAAGAAAAACCTTAAACCCTCAATCCTAAACCTAAAACCAAAACCCTATACACTAAACCCTAAATCCTAAAAAATAAATCCTAAAAACCCTAAACCCTAAAGACTAAACTCTAAACCATAAAACCCTAAACCCTTAATCCTAAACTTTAAACTTTAAAACCATAAATCATAAACCCTAAAACCTATAACCCTAAACCCTAAACCCTAAACCATAAACCCTAAATTATAAACCCTAAACTAACCTTAAACCCTAAACTCTAAACTAACCTTAAATCCTAACCCTAAACCCTAAACCTTGAATAAACATGTCATTAGGAGTAAATCTAAATAATAACTTAATCCTAACATAGTTATGGTAGCAAAGGAAAATGTCTTAAAGAGACTTTTCCTTGACTATTAGAGATTTGAATACCCTAAACCCTAAACCTAAATCATATTATAATATTTTATATTATAGTACAATGTAGAATCATATCTTTAAGCATGTAGTGATGTGTTTTTGGATCTTATAATATGTTTTAAAATGTTTTAGTATATTATGGTATTGTGCTATAGTCTAAATTAATATAAATCATAAAAATATTAATTTAATAAATCAGATGATGAAATTTGTTAAATTTGAAGTGGGAATTAGGTTGTAGTACCAAAGGTGTGCTACACCACTTGAAGTCTAAAAAGTAATATTTTATGTTCAAAATAAATATGTTGAGCCTATAATCATGTATCATAAATATCATAGTATATTATCATATATCATAATATATTATTCTGTGCATTTTAAATTCTTTTAGTATTTTACAGTCATGCAGTTGAGCCTACACTAACATTATTTATAACAATGTTGATTTAGAATTTAAAATGGTGGAATTTGAACAAATTCATAATTGGTAGAGCATGGCATTATAATATATTATTTCAATTTAAAATATGTAAGTGATATGACTAAAATATATAGTTTCTTATTATTTAGACTAATTTTATGATTTTTTATTTTAAGCAATCCCTTCTAATGTGATATGCCATATAATATAATATAATATGTTTTAGTGTATTATAATATAAGATGCCATAACATAGTGTAGCATCATGCCTTATAGCATACTATTGTGTATTACTACTTGTTGTTTAGCATATTTTAGTTTGTTATAGTATGATGTAGTATAGTTTGTACTGGTATAATTCATAAAATTATTGATTTATAGGCTGAGATGATGGGAGCTGGCCAAATCTATGGTAAGCTTTAGGGAACATCATTTGGGGTGTGCTATGGTGTGTCATTTAATCAAAAGAATGAATTTTTGCATCCAAAATAAATGTTCATTTTTTAACCAAATTTGATAAATATTTTGCTTAAAGTGATTCATTTTAAGGCATAATGTAAGATAATATATTATATCAAAGCATATTAAAATATAATGTACATAACAATATAACTTTACATATATATATATATATATATATATATATATATATATATATATATATATATATATGTGGTGGTGTGTTACTAAATGTTATTGTATATTTTAGTATGTTTTACTTTTGTTATAGTACGTTGGGTCAAAACTCACAAAAATGCTAATTTGAAGGTTGAGATGAAAGAATTTGGCCAAATTCACAGCACACATCAAGAAGCAACACCAAAATTATGCTAGTTTGCAGCATTTCTAATAGAAAATTTACAATTTTACATCCAAAATGAACATTATTCATATTTTGAGAAAGTTTTATTATTTGTTCCTTTTAAGTGATTCTAATGAGGTGTAAAGTTAGACAATATATTATATTATAGCAAATTATAATATAACATCATATTTTATAATATAATATAGTGTGTTACTTCTCATTATAATATGTTTAGCATGATATTGTATAGTTAGTTTGAGCTTACACCATCACAAATCATAAAATGTAGATTACAATGTTAAGATGATGTAATTTGAATGAATACATTATTAGGCTTTTAGTTTAAGTATTAAAGGTGTGCATAAGAGAAGAAATAAGATTTGATGAGAATTCCATGTGAAGGATATAGAGGGAGATCTGCTAGTGGATCACACATTCATTGAACATGACATGTGAGGGGTCTATGTCAAGGGAATAGAAGAAGAAAATATGCTGGGGATAAGGTTTGAATTTGATTTGATTATATGATTTGTGCAAAGAAGATCTACTAGGGATAAGAATATATAATCCACCTGCAATTAAGATCGAATCAACTTTGATTTGTTTATTTTTAATTATGTGGAAGAATATCTGCTAGAGATATGGGCTCGAGTCCACTGGGGATCGGGTATATGAACCTTCCACTAGAGAAGCATGTTCGGGCTATTTGTTGGGGATTAGGATTTGAGTTTGATTTCATAGATTTATTTGGGGATGTATCCACTTGGTATAAGAGTTTGGTTGGATTTCTTTGATCTAGACTCTATTGGGGGAGTTGGTTTAATTTGGCTCCACTAGAGAGGTTGGTTTTGAATTAGTTATATTTGCTTGAGTTATTTATATATGATTTGGGATCCAATAGGGAGAAGGTGTGATTTAACTCCACTAGGAAAATTAGATTGGGATTAATTTAATTTGAGTTGATATATGGACCCTGTCGATGTGCGATGGACCCACAGAGAAGGGGCTATATCAGCCTTGACCTACCTCAAGTTTACAAATCCAAAGGGATAGTCTACTGGGGTAGAGCAACCTAAGGGTTTCCTTTGATGTAAAACTACTATGCTAGGAGAAAGGTGTAGCAGGCTTACATCTTCCAAAATGTGGAAAAATCGTTGGGGTGACCTGTTGGATGCACAATAAATTGAACTTGACTTAGGGCGACTACTAAGTGAATATCACTGGGGACTTATGTCAACTCAAAAGTTGTCAATATTAATTTTATCTTAATTTTATGTGATTTGATATGGTTTGTTTGGTTTAGTTTGTTTTCAAATTGAGGAATATTTGCTAGGGATGTAAACTTGCTCAAATTTGATAGATTTGATTTATGGACCATGTCATTGTGCAATGGACCCACTAAGAAGGGGCTATATCAGACTTGTCCTATCTCAGATTTAAAAATCCAAAGGCATAGTCTATAGGCCATGGGGTAGATCTAGCCAACCTAAGAAGTTGCCTTTCAGTGTGCAACGGTTGTGATAGGAAGAAGGCATAGCAGACTTACATCTTCTAAGCAAGGAACAACCGTTGGGGTGACCTATTGGTAGCACAACAAATTGAACCCGACTTAGGGCGACTACTGAGTGAATACTGCTGGAGACTTATATCAACTCAAGAGTAGTCAGATGATTCCTATGGGGAGTTTTGCTGACATTGCCCTAAAGATAGGATACCTGCTTGGGAAAAGGTATCATAGGGTGTCCTCTAATCCACAAGTGAGTATATATATATATTTATATGTTTGCATGGCTGTTGGTGTGCATGGGACCACTAAGAATGGGTTATGTCGCCTTGACCTATCTCGATTTATTAGACCAAGGAAGAATCACATCCATGAAATTTCTTAAACCACAAGGGTGGTTACTTAGGAAGGGAACTATCCAATCGATAGTATCTGGGTAGTCTTTAAATGGGGTCACAAAGGATGTGATCCAAATATAGTGCCTAGGGAGGTGCTTTGCTAGGAACATTATATACCTAGAAAAAAAGCCTATAGGTGTATGGTGGCCAACTCAAGAAGAAAACATAGAAGACTTATGTCTGCCATGAGTGGTGTATCATAAGGTGCGAGAACCAACCAACCTAAGGTGTATCTATCAGCATGAGTGGTGTATCCATCATAGTGAGAATTGACCAACCTATGGTGCTCGTCAGTGTGCAATGATCAATCTGGAAAGAAAGCATGTAGGCTTACAACTTCCCAAGTAGAACTGATCATTGAAATAGTCTATCATCAAAAGAATAAATGCTATTTGATCTAGAGCCACTACTAAGCGAGGAGCCCCGAGGAAGGACTGGACCTAAACTTGAAGCAATCAAGAGGGAAGGAGCCGCTAGGGGACTTATCCTAAATGTCAAATGTACTCTACCCAGTCAGTGCACGAAGGTTAATCCAAGAAGAAAGTGTAGCATACTCACATCCTCTTAAATGAAGCCAACATGAGGTAGCTTACTAGCCACATAGTAATGCCTACAAAACTAATAAGGCGCTCATCGGTGTGTAGTGGCCAAGTAAGGAAGGAAAGTGTAGTAGACTTACATCCTCCAAAGTAATAAGACCGCTTGGGTGACACACTAATAGAGTAGCACGTCAGCCTGACCTAGAGCAGCTACTAAGTGAGTGCCACTGAGGGTGGTATCTCAACTCAAAGTAACCTGAGATAAAAGATATGTATTTATTTTATATGTTTGTGTGTGGTTTGTGTTTGTCTTCTGTCGATGAAGGATAGGACACCACTCGGGTTCTTTACACCTACCGTAAACACATCATGACAGATTCACAAACAAGACTACTTTCAACATTGAAGAGGTTAAATTTGAAATGTAAATTTCATTGATGATAATTATTTTCAAACATGATTAATAATATTTTTTTAAGTAGAGCCCATTGATTGGAAGCATTGTGCACTCTCCTTTATGATTAATAAGCTGATAAGATCCTCCTTGGTAGGATTTCTCTATGGAAAAAAAGGGCCTTCCCAAGTGGGTTCAAACTTTTCTCCCATCTTATGATGGGCAACAATTGATCTTCTCAAAACTAAAATAAGCTCCCCTACTTCAAAAGTTTTATGATAGACCAACTTGATGTGAGCTTGAATCATTTTAGCTTTGTACAACTTGACTTTTTGGCATGATCACAAGCGTCTCTCCTCCAAACCTTCGAGCTCTTCTAACTTGGTGTTACGCTCTATTTTGATCTTTACATAGCTATCCTTAGTGATGGGAGTTGGATTTATAATGGTAGAGGCTTTGACCCATATACTAAGGAGAAAGGAGTAGACTGAGTTGGAGTTCTATATGTGGTGTGGTAGGCCCACAAGGCTTCAACTAACTTCTCATGTTACTATCGCTTATTGTTGTCGAGTGTCTTCTTTAGTATTTTTATTAGAGTTTTTTTGATGGCTTCTGCTAAGAAGTTTGCCCTCGAGTAGTTCATGGTAGAATATCCTCAATCTATGTTGTTATTCTTGGCAAAGTTGTTGATCTCATTGCTCTTGAATGAGTACCATTATTAGATATAATTTATCGAGGTACTCTGAACCTATATACGATAACATTCCTAAAAAACTAGAGCACATGCTCAGCTCTGACCTGTCTATGCAGAATCGCCTTCACCCATTTAGAAAAGTAGTCAATAGCAGCTAAGATGAACAGATGACGCTTGGAATATGGAGAATCAATCAGACCAACTATGTTGGTACCCCAACACTCAAATGTCCATGAGGATAATGTAAGATGTAGAATGTTGGGTGGTTAGTGTAGGACCACACCGTGTATTTGATATTGGTGGCATCACCTAGCCATATCCATGCAATCTTTGATCATCGATGACCAGTGGTATCCTAGTCTCTTGATCTTGGCTTTCATCTTTGGACTAGCTTGGTTGGCACAACATAATCCTGAGTGTACCTCGATCATAATCTTACAGGCTTTGTCTAAATGACTTAACCACATATGATCAAAAAACTGGCAGTACAAGACACCATCCACAAGAGTGCAGGAAAGTGATGTTTGCTTCATATGATGGGCTTGGTACTTCTCTTTAGGTAGTTTACCTTTATTTAGGTAATCCATGAATGGTTGCCTCCAATATAACTCCTCTTCCTTCTTGGCAAAGGCAACTTCCCCTTCAAGATAGCACTTTTTCATGAGTTCAATATGAATAAGGGATAAGACTTGTCTATTTTGGACCTTTTTTAATATGGACTCATCCTTTGGACATGCCAACTCCTTGGCAAGCTTGGCTAAAGCATACACTATGATGTTCTCTCCTTGAGGAATCTTATAAATGGAAACCTCTGGGATTTAGGCCAACAACTCTATGGTGTACTTGTGGTAGTGATGGAGCTTAGGCTTTATAACCTTATAGGACCCAATGATTTGGTTGATAACTAGTTGAGAATCCATGAAGGTGTTGATGTTCTAGATGATTAGAGTAACGACTAACTCTAGACTAGAGCCTCATATTTAGTTTCTTTTGGATGATAGATGATATTAAAATCTCATCACATCATGGTCTGGAGTTTAGAGAACTATTCCTACCCTTGCCTTTCTGGGATAGTAAATTGTGGTTCTTCTCCTCTTTGAGAGAAAGCTGCACCATCAAAGTACATCTCCTAGCAGTGAATGCTAGTATCCCCTAAGTTCAGGATTTGTACATCAGGGAGATCATCACCAAGAGTCAGGAAGTGGGTGTTTAAGAGTTTCTGTACTTTCACCGCAGGGTACAAAGGTAATGTCAGAGGATCCTAAACCATTGTTTCAACCATCGAGATAAGATTTAGATCACAATATTAAAATGTAGTGGTGTAGTGCTTTTAAAGCTAGGATTTTTGCTTAGCGGTGGGATTAGATGATAGCTGAGGTAGTAGAGTGTGTTTTCCTTCACTTCATAATTGGCTTGGGCCAATAAAGCACAAAAAGAGTCTTCTAACGCAAAGAGTGTAAAGTTTTTGAGAGAATAACTAGCTAGAACTATTTGCTTGACAAGGCATGCTCACATTTGTTATCCTACTTGAACTTGGCATCCTTTTTAACAAGTGTTGAGAATGGCTAATATCTTCTCAATAGGTTTGATATAAAGCTTGTTAGATACACCAACTGCCCTTAGAATGATTTGAGTTACATCAAATTTTTAGGGGGGAGGCATTTCTAATATCCATGATCTTCTCAAGATCAATTTTGAATCTCCAGTGTCAGACAACAAACCCAAGAAATTTCTCTGAAACAATTTCGAATGCACCCTTTAGGGGGCTCATTTTGAGGTTAAATTATTTTAACTATTTCAAAAGTACTCTCAAGTCAAAGAGATGGTCTTCCTTTTCTCTACTTTTGTGCATAAGATCATCAACATAACACTCAATTTTATGATGAATGAGTTCATCGAAGATTTGAGTCATAGCCATGTATACCAACATTTCTAAGGTGAAGGCATGATTTTATAGTAATAGATTCGATTCTAAAGGTTTCTTTCATCTTATCTTTATTTATTATACCTGATGAGCCATCCATGAAGGAGAAGACTGCATGACATGAGGCAATGTCCACCAACAACTCCAAGATTGGTAGTGGAACTTCATCTTTTGGGCATGCCTTATTTAAATCCTTAAAATCCATGCATATGTGAATTTGTCCATTCTTTTTTAAGCGGGATGATGTCAAGCAACCGGGTATTTTTTTTCCAAATGAGTTAATGTGATTTGAAAAGAACCTATCATATTCAAAATGATTGGTGATGACTAAGCTATAATGGTCATCATCAACTGGACCCACTGTACCGAATCCTAGTCCCGGTCTTGATTGAGAGCTTTTGCATTTTTTCTTCCATATTCTTTTGAAGTAGTCTTACCTATGCTTTGACCAAGTATGTGGAATTAACCCTTTCTTTGCTAAATTATGAACACAAGGCAAGCACCAATCAAAAGCTAATTCTATTAATTTTTTATATGAATCATCCTCAAGTTCTACATCAACTTCTTGACTTGAAGATGATGCTCCTAGAAAGAACCTATGAGTATTCACACCGGTGGATGACTTAGTGGCTTCCTTAACTACCAAACCCTCAACTTTTTGAGAGGAAAGTGGGTTAAAGCTAAGGTTCCCAACTAATGCCTAACTATTTCACATATAGAATTGGATATAGTTTTACTTTTTGGAGCCCTTTCAACCTATCGCTCAAGTGTCACATCCAAGAAAATCTGCTGAAAGAACTCTGTGCTAACCATATAAGACATCCTATGAACTAGATTCTAAGTCTATATGGATAGTGTGTACTTAGTAGTTGGGATATATTTTCTACTCAATAATGAGGTTTTCCACTGGACCTCAACTATCCTCTTCCCGTCGTGGAGGTCGTCCCCTACCCATATGTTTGAATGGAGTGACAAACGTGGAATCAATGTCATGCTCCACTTCCTCCTCCAAGTCTATTTGCTCACTTTTATTTTCTTTTCCTTTATTTTTTTCTTTCTTTTTTCTTTTCTTTTCTTTTTTTTTTATTTTTAAACTTTGGCCAAGTTTGAGAATAGACTTGTTTATTTTGAGGGAGATCACCCTTGACACAGATGATCCCACCTCTCACAAACTTCATACATCGATTTAGAGAGGATGGAACTATGTTGTTCTCATGTATCCATGGTCTCCCAAGCAAAGCTTTGAAAGATGTATCTAAGTCTATATTTGTGAAACTTGGCTGGCCTCTTCCAATAATCTATCTCCAAGGGCAACACTATAGAACCTAAGGCCTATTAGCCTCACTTTGGAGTACAATTCAATCTTCCCATCTTAGACTTAGAGTCTTCTAGACACTAAGACTTCCTAAGACACTTCTAACAATTAGGTAAACACTTAACCTAAGCCTAAAGACATAGAAGGGTTAACCATAGGATTAGGTTATGCTTAACATATTAGGGTAATCCACCTACCCTACAACCCAAATCCAATCCATGTTCACCTTCTCAAACCAAACTTCAAGTTCAATTGAAACATTAAATTCAAATCCAAATCCATGCCCAAATTCTAAAACCAAATGATTGAAGCCCATGATCAAATCCAAACTTGAAACCCTTTCTAAGCCATACAAACTATCCCATGAACTTAGCCAAATCATAATCCAAATCAATCCAAAATCAATTATTTTTCTCCTAATTAATTAATATCTTCAATCAGCTTTCTAAATATAAATCAAATCTACATTCAAATGATCAAAACTAAATCAAACTTAATCAAATAAAATCAAAACCCTTCCTAAGACATATGACCTATCTCATGGACTTAGCCAAATCTTAATCCAAATCAAGTCAAACTCAATTGATTTTCTCACAAATCAATATATTTTCAATCAACTTCACAAATTTAAATGAAATATGCATTTAAATTATCAAAACTAAATCAAACCAAATCAAAATCCAAACCTAAGTCGCATGACCCAACTCCATGGACTTAGCGAAATTCCTTCATTCCAAAACCCAAATTCAATTGATTTTCTCATGAATCAATCTTACCTTCAATCATACTCACAAATATAAATGAAATATACAATCATCAAGCCAAACCAAAATCAACCCAACTTAACCCATTTGACTTGAAATGTTCAAATGAACCAAAACCCATTTGAACCCAAGCCAATTGCTATTGAATTTATATATCAATCCCAAATCCATATATAAACTCAACTAAATCAAACTCATCCCAAAATCAAGCCAATTAAAGCCAATTGGTCCACTTGACCTAAAGTGGCCAATTTGACCTATTTGAGCCAAGTTCTAATCCTACCTAAATTGGATAGAATGAAGTCCATCAAAACCTCCCATCATGATTGTTAATCACCCTAGTTGATCAATTGTCACAAATTGGGTCAAACCAAGTCAACTTGGTCATTTGACCAAGTCAACCCCTTAACCCATATGAACCCAAACTAGCCAAGTTGCAACCTAAGACAAATCCTTTGAAACCAATGATTCATACTAAATCAAAATCAATATTTGAATATGACTTGACCTTCAATTGAGTTAAACGTAACCTAATTGGCCCTCTTGACCCAAGTTGACCCAAATTGACCTAAAAGACTAAATTGGGTTAAATCAAAATATAAACAAAATTGATTGCAGCCAATGGCTCAAGTTCATTCCAAATTGATTGTTGAACTTGACCAAAGCCATGCTTGGACCCAATTGAACCCAATTGATCAACATAGCCCAAATTGACCTAAAGGTTCAAGTTCACCAAAATAAAACTAAATCCAAAATACTTGAAACCAAAGCCTACAATCATCTTCAATTGGTCAACTAAACCCTAAACCCTAAGCCTAAAACCTAAGCTAACCCTAAACCCTAAACCCTAAACCCTAAACACTAAACCCTAAACTAAACCCTAAACTCTAACCCTAAACCTTAAACCCTAAAACCATAAACCCCAAAACCCTAAAACCCTAAACTTTAAACAATAAACCCTAAACCCTAAATCCTACTCCCTAAATCCTAAAAACTTAAACTAAATAAAACCTAAAATTAAATAAATAAACACCTAAACATAAATAAAATAAAATAAAAACCTAAACTAGAGCATAAAACTAAACCAAAAATTAAAATAAAATAAACTAAAACAAAATAAATAAAAACTAAACTAAATAATAAAATAAACCTAAGAATAAAAAACATAAATAAAATAAAAACTAAACATAAAATAAAAATAAAATAAACCTAAAATAAAAATAAATAAATAAATAAAAACCTAAAGCTAAAAAATTAACCTTAAAATAAAACCTAAAAATATATACAAAATAAAACCTAAACCCTAAACTAAAAAAAAAACTAAACCTAAAATAAAAATATAATAAACAAAATAAAATAAACTTAAACCTAAATTAAAATAAACTAAACTAAAATAAATAAATCCTAAACCTAATCTTAAACTAAACTAAACTTAAACCTAAGCTAAATAAAATAAAATAAACTAAAATTAAACATAAACTTAAAGTAAAAAATAAAACCTAAAAATAAACATAAAATAAATTTCTAAATCCTAAACTTAAAAAATTAAAATAAAAACCTAAACCTAAAAAAAAAAATAAAACCTAAACCTAAAAAATAAAATAATAATAATAAAATAGTAAATTTAAACCTAAACCTAAACATAAAAATTAAACTAAAATAAAAAACCTAAACTAAAATAAATAAAACTAAAATTAATAAACTAAACTAAATAAAAATAAAAATAAACCTAAATAAAAATAAAAAAAATAAAATAAACTAAAATAAATAAAAAATAAACTAAATAAACCTAAACCTACTAGTTTAATTAATTAAAATAAAATAAAAACTAAATCAAAACCTAAACCTAAATAACAACCTTAGAAATAAAGAAAAAAATAAAATCTAAACCTTAAACTAAAAAAAAAACTAAACCTAAAATAAAAATACAATAAACCTAAACCTAAACTAAAATAAACTAAACTAAAAAAAATAAAATCTAAACCTAAACTTAAACATAAACAAAATAAAATAAAATAAACTAAAAATAAACCTAAACATAAACTAAAAAATAAAACCTAAAAATAAACCTAAAATAAAAACCTAAAACCTAAACCTAAAAAATAAAATAAAAATAAAACTAAACCGAAAAATAAACTTAAACCGAAACCTAAACTTAATAAATAAACTAAATTTAAAAACCTAAACTAAAATAAATATACCTAGAATAAATAAACTAAACTAAATAAAAATAAAAATAAATCTGAATCAAAATAATAAAATAAAATAAACTACATTAAAAAATAAACTAAATAAACCTAAACCCATTGACTTAATTTAAATAAAAAACCCAAACCTAAACCCCTAAACTTAAACTAACTCTAAACTCAAACTATAAACCCTAAACCTACAACAACCTTAAACCCTAAACCTAAACTCTAAAACCCTAAACCCTAAACCCTATACTAAACCTAAAGCCCTAAACTAAACCTAAACCTAATCCTAAACCTAAACCCTAAACCACCTAAAACTTAAACCCTAAACTTACTATTAACCTAAACCCTAAACCCTAAACCTTAAAACCCTAAACCATAAACTATAAACTATAAACCTTAAACTCTAAAACCCTAAACTTAAACCCTAAACCTAAACTAAACCCTAAACCTTTAAACCCTAAACCCTAAACCCTAAACTTAAACCCTAAACTAAATCCTAAACCCTAAACCTAAACCCAAAACCTAAAGTAACTAAATAAATTTAAAATAAACCTAAACCCTAAAACCTAATAAACTTAAACCTAAACTAACCCTAAGAATGTGCGTAACCTGACAGGAACATCACTATCAACCAGCTCAATCTAGATCCAAAGTGGAGGTGAACAGAGATAGCTATCAGTGGTGGTGGGGATCTGAGGTGCTAGTGCATATGGAGGTGGTGGTCGAAAGGGTGGTTATGGAGGAGGGAGGAATGCCGAGGTTACAGCCATGGTGGAGGAGAGATGAGGATATGATGGTGGATCCCAATACTGAGAGGTCTTCTGAACCGGAGAAATTGAAGAACCATCATCCGACTTGCTTATGGAAATGTCTTTATAATAGACGGTTCTAGTTATCTAGGTTTTTGATTTGCTATGCGATGTTCATTTTTTATTTATGTCATCACTGTGTAAAAAAACTTGTGTTACTTGGTTGATGAAATCAAAAGAAGAAATGTTGAATCTAAATTTATTCTATTTAAAAATAAATAAAACCCTAACAACAAAACCTAAACCTTAAACCTAAAACTTAAACCTTAAACCCTAAACCCTAAACCCTAAAAATTAAAAATAATAAAATAAATTTTAAAAAACCCAAACCTTAAACCCTAAACCCTAAAACCCTAAACCCTAAACCCTAAACCCTAAAACCTACAACCCTAAACCCTAAACCCTGAACCCCAAACCCTAAAAACTAAACCATAAACCCTAATACTTAAACCCTAAAACCCTAAAAATCTAAGCCTAAATGAAATAAAACCTAAATATAAAATAAATAAAAAAACCTAAACCTAAATAAAATAAAATAAAAGCCTAAACATAAACCTAAACCTAAACCTAAAACTAAAAATAAAATAAAATAATAAGTAAAAACTAAACTAAAATAAAATAAATAAAAACTTAAACTAAATTAAAAATAAAATAAATATAAAGATAAAAAACCTAAATAAAATAAAAATAAAACCAAAAATAAAAATGAAATTAACCTAAAATAAAATAAAATAAAAACTAAATAAAAATTGAAACCTAAAATACAAACATAAAAATAAAACCTAAAAATTAATAAAAATTAAAATCCAAACCTTAAACTAAAAAAAAACTAAACCTAAAATAAATAAAATAAAATAAACCTAAACCAAAACTAAAATAAACTAGACTAAAATAAATAAAACCTAAAACTAAACATAAAATAAAGTAAACCTAAACCCTAAACCAATAAAATAAAATAAATTAAAAATAAACCTAAACCTAAACTTAAAAATTAACCCTAAAAATAAACCTAGAAAAATAAAAGAAAAACCTAAACCTAAACCTAAACATAAAATATAAAACTCAAACCTAAAAAAAAAAATAAAAATAAAACTAAACTAAAAAATAATCATAAACCTAAACATAAACCTAAAAAATAAACTAAATCGAATAACCTAAACTAAATAAATAAACCTAAAATAAAGAAAATAAACTAAATAATAATAAAAAATAAACTTAAATAAAAATAAAAATAAAAATAAAATAAACTAAAATAAATAAAAAATAAAATAAATAAACTAAAAAAACCTAAACCTACGGGTTTACCTAATTTTTTCGAAAAAAAAGAACCCTAAACCCTAATCCCTAAACCCTAAACCATAAATCTTAAACCTTAAACTGTAAACATAAAACTTTAAAACTAAGCCTAAACCCTAAACCCTATACCTACAACCCTGAACCCTAAACCCAAAACTTTAAAAAACCCTAAACCCTAAACCCTAAACTACCTCTAGACCCTAAACCCTAAACCCTAAACTAAACCTTAAACTCTAAACCCTAAACCCTAAACCCTAACTCTAACCCTAAACCCTAAACCCTAAAACTTAAACCATAAAACCCTAAACCTTAAACCCTAAACTAACCCTAAACCATAAACCCAAAACTTTAAACCCTAAACCCTAAACCCTAAAATCCTAAAACCTTAAACCCTAAACACTAAACCCTAAACCCTAAACCCTAAACCCTAACCCTAAATGCTAAACCCTAAAACCCTAAACCCTAAAAATTGAAAAAGCTAAACCTAAAGTAAATAAAACCTAAAAATAAAATAAATAAAAAATATAAACCTAAATAAAATAAAATAAAATAAAAACTTCAACTAAAACCTAAATGTAAAAATAAAAATAAAATAAAATAAAAAAATAAAAAAATAAAAAAATAAAATTAAATAAATAAAAACAAAAACTAAACTTAAAAAATGAAATAAACCTAAGAATGAAAAACCTTAATAAAATAAAAACTAAATGTAAAATAAAATAAAATAAACCTAAAATAAAATAAAATAAAAACTAAATAAAAACCTAAACCTATAAAATAAATCAAAAAACAAATAAAAAATAAAACCAAAAAGAAAAACTAAACCAAAAATATAAATAAAATAAATACAATAAAATAAACATAAACCTAAACTAAAATAAACTAAACTAAAATAAATAAAACCTAAACATAAGCCTAAAATATACTAAACGTAAACCCTTAACTAAATAAAATAAAATACACTAAAAATAAACTTAAACCTACAAAAAAATAAAACCTAAAAAATAAATGTAAATAAAAACCTCAAACCTCAACCCTAAACCCTAAGACCTAAAAAGCTAAAAACCTAAACCTAAACTAAATAAAACTTAAAAATGAAATAAATAAAAAACCTAAAAAAATAAAATGAGAACTAAATGAAAAGTAAAAATAAAATCAACCTAAAATAAAATAAAATAAAAGCTAAATAAAAACCTAAACCTAAAATATAAACCTAAAAATAAAACATAAAAATAAATATAAAAGGAAACAAAAACCTTAAACTAAAAAAAACCTAAACTTATAAAAAAAAAAAAAACCTAAACCTAAACCAAAATAAACTAAACTAAAATGAACAAAACCTAAACCTAAACCTAAAATAAACTAAAAAAATAAAATAAATTTAAAATAAACCTAAACCTAGACTAAAAAATAAAATAAAAACCTAGACCTAAACCTAAAAATAAAAAATAAAACCTAAACCTAAAAAATAAAATAAAAATAAAACTAAACCAAAAAAAAAACATAAACCAAAACCTAAACCTAAAAAATAAATTATAATAAATAAAGTTAAAATAAATAAAATAAACTAAATAAAAATAAAAATAAACCTAAATAAATAATATAAAAAAACTAAAATAAATAAATAAATAACTAAGTAAACTAAAAAGAACCTAAACCTATAGGTTTACCTAATTTTAAAAAAAACCCCTAAACCTTGACCTTAAACCCTAAATCCTAAACCCTAAATCCTAAAGCCTAAACCTTAAAACTAAGCTAAAACCAACCCAAACCTACAACCCTAAACCTTAAACCATAAACTAAACCTAAACCTAAACCTAAACTAACCCTAAACTAAACCTAAAACCCTAAACCTAAACCTAAACCCTAAACCCTAAACCCTAAACCTAAACTTAACTATAACTCCCTAAACTATAACAAACCTAAAACTAAAACCTAAACCCAAAACCCTAAACATGAAATCCTTAACCCTAAACTAACCCTAAACCTTAAGCTAACCCTAAACCCTAAACCTTAAACCCAAAACTCTAATAACCCTAAATTCTAAAGTATAAACACTAAACCCTTAAACCCTAAAACCTAAACTGTAACCCTTAATACTAAACCTTAAAACCCAAAACCCTAAAACCCTAAACCCTAAACCAAAAAACCTAAAATAAATAAAAGCTAAAAATAAAATAAATAAAGAAAATCTAAACCTAAATAATATATAAAAATAAAATAAAATAAAAACCTAAACATAAACCTAAACCTAAACCTAAAAATAAAATAAAATAAAACATAAAAATAAACTATAATAAAATAAGCAAAAACATAAACTAAAGTAAAAAAATAAAATAAACCTAAGAATAAAAAACCAAATATAATAAAAACTAAATGTAAAATAAAAATAAAATAAAACTAAAATAAAATAAAATAAAAATAAAACAAAAACCTAAACCTAAATATAAACCCAAAAATAAATAAAAAAAACCCAAACCCAAAACTAAAAATAAATACAAAACCTAAAATAAAAGTAATATAAATAAAATAAAATAAAAAACCTAAACTAAAATAAATAAATCTAAACTTGAACCGAAAATAAACTAAACCTAAACCCTAAACTAAATAAAATAAAATAAACTAAAAATAAACCTAAACCTAAACTAAAAAATCAAACCTAAAATAAAAATCTAAAACCTAAACCCTAAACCCTAAACCCTAAAAAGCTAAAAAGCTAAACCTAAACTAAATAAAACCAAAATATAAAATTAATAAAAACCTAAACCAAAATAAAATGAAATAATAAAGTAAAATAAAAACATAAACTAAAACCTAAACCTAACCTTAAACCTAAAAAGAAAAAAAATAAAAAAAATAAAAACTAAAATAAAATAAAATAAATAAAAACCTAAACTAAACAAAAAATAAAAAAACCTAAATAAAATAAAAACCAAACCTAAAATAAAAATAAAATAAACCTAAAATGAAATAAAATTAAAACTAAATAAAAACTTAAACCAAAAATAGAAACCTAAATATAAATAAAAAAATAAAACCTAAACCCTAAATTTTTTTTAAAAACCTAAACCTAAAATAAAAATAAAATAAACCTAAACCTAAACCAAGATAAACTAAACTAAAATAAATAAAATCTAAACCTAAACCTAAACCTAAACTAAATAAAATAAAATAAACTAAAAATAAACTTAAACCAAAACTAAGAAAGAATACCTAAAAATAAACCTAAAATAAAACCTAAACCTAAACTAAAAGAATAAAATAATACCAAACCAAAAAACAAACATAAAAAATAAAATAAAAATATAACTAAACTAAAAAATAAAAATAAACCTAAACCTATACCTAAAAATAAACTAAAATAAATAAAGCTAAAATAAATGAAATAAAAATAAAAAATAAACCTAAAAAAAAATAAACTAAATAAACTAGAAAAACCTAAACCTATAGGCTTACCTATTTTTTTTAAAAAAATCCTAAACCCTAAACCCTAAATCCTAAACCCTAAACCCTAAAGCCTAAACCATAAAACTAAGCATAAACCCTGAACCCTAAACCTAAATCCTTAAACCTAAACCCTAAACTAACCCTAAACCCTGAACCCCAAACCCTAAACCCTAAACCCTAATCCATAAATCCTAAACCCTAAAACCTAAACCCTAACCCTAAACCTTAAACCCTAAATCCTAAACCCAAAAATCCTAAACCATAAACCCTAAACCCTGAAACCCAAAACCCAAAAACAAAAACCGAAAACCCAAAAGCAAACCCTAAACCCTAAACCTTAAACCCTAAACACTAAAAACCCTAAGCCCTAAAGCCTAAACTAAAAAACCCAAACCCTAAACCTTAAACACTAACCCTTAACACTAAATCATAAAACCCTAAACCCTAAAACACTAAACCCTAAAACCCTAAACCCTAACCCTAAAGCCTAAAAACCTAAAGTAAATAAAACCTAAAAATAAAATAAATAAATAAAACCTAAACCTAAATAATATAAAAAATAAAATAAAATAAAAACCTAAACTTAAACCTAAACCTAAACCTAAAAATAAATTAAAATAAATAATAAAAATAAACTAAAATAAAATAAATAAAAACCTAAACTAAACTAAAAAATAAAATAAACCTAAGTATAAAAAAGCTAAATAAAATAAAAACTAAATGTAAAATAAAAATAAAATAAAAACAAAACTAAAACTTAAGCCTAAAAAATAAACCTAAACATAAATAAATAATAAAAACATAACCCTAAACTAAAAATATAAACTAAACCAAAAATAAAAGTAAAATAAACAAAATAAAATAAACCTAAACCTAAACTAAAATAAATAAAACCTAAACCTAAACCTAAAATAAACTAAACCTAAACCCTAAACTAAATAAAAAAAATAGAGTAAAAATAAACCTAAACCTAAACTAAAAAATAAAACTGAAAATAAAAATCTAAAACCTAAACCCTAAAGCTTAAACCCTAAACCCTGAAAAGCTAAAAACATAAATCTAAACTAAATAAACTAAAAATAAAATTAATATAAAAAACCTAAACAAAAATAAAATGAATAAATAAAATAAAATAAAATAAAAAAAATAATAAACTAAAACCTAAACCAAAACCAAAACCTAAAAAATAAAATAAATTAAAAAAATAAAACTAAAATTAAATTAAATAAATAAAAACCTAAACTAATCTAAAAAAAAATAAAAAAAACCTAAATAAAAGAAAAACCAAACCTAAAATAAAAATAAAATAAACCTAAAAGAAAATAAAATAAAAACTAAATATAAACTTAAACCTAAGAAAATAAATCTAAATATAAAACCTAAACCCTAAACTTTAAAAAAAAACTTAAACCTAAAATAAAAATGAAATAAACCTTAACCTAAACTAAGATAAACTAAACTAAAATAAATAAAATTAAAACCTAACTTAAACATAAACCTACATAAAATAAAATAAAATGAACTAAAAATAAACCTAAACCTAACCTAATAAAGAATACCTTAAAAATAAACCTAAAATAAAAACCTAAAACCTAAACCTAAAAAAATAAAGTAAAAACCTAAACTAAAACCTAAAAAAAATAAAACATGATTATTATTTTTTACATTGATCTTTGTCAGGCTCTTATACCATTTTTTTGGGCTCTATCTGCTCTATTTTATGTATAGGTTTCTTTCCTTTTTCGTCAGAAGAGTTTACTTTTTCTATCTTTTCTGTAATTAATTATCGTAATAGTTTTGTTGTTTCTTCTAAATATTTTTCTAATTGTTCTATTCTCAAAGTCATGATTTAAAAACCTTCCCCCTGACTACAAATGTATGCTTTAATCTTATGGGTCCACTACGCTTTTGTAAGTAGCTCATATTCCTTCCATAACATAACACTAACCGATTCTTTAATTTTTCAGGGGATTGACCCTACTTACTCCGGTTCATATAGTATTCTTCAATCACTCGTGGATTTTTGAGGAAGATACGAGCTCAAAACCTAAGACCACAACCCTATACTATTACTTGAGTATAGAGCACTGCCGATGTTCATTTTTTACCCATGGCATAACCCAAAAATGCAAACAACAAGATAGTATATATTATTACAAGAAGATAAGACAACCTTACAATAGCATATAGAAACATAAAATTAAAACTTACAGACATAATCAGAGAGAAGTATTATTTAGCCAGACAGGCTATAATACATGTAACTTCTCTTTTGATATTTCCTAAGGAACACACAAGAACTTATGGAAATAGGAAGGCACAAAGGTAAGCTCACACTACACTCTCTCTGCCTTGCTTCTTCATCTCTTGCTTTATTTATATATCTCTTATGGTGCAGAAAATAATTGCTCTTTTACTTTCGCTGAGTGGGGAAAATAATTGTTGCTGTTTTACTTTTGCCTAAATGGGGCAAATAATTGCTTTTTTTTACTTTTGCCTGAGTGGGGCAAATAATTGCTTATGCTTTACATTTGCCGAGTGGGGCAAATAATTGCTGCTGCGTTATTTTTTCCTGAATGGGGCAAATAATTGCTTCTTTTTTACTTTTGCTTGAGTGGGGAAAATAATTGCTTTTGCTTTACTTTTTCTAAGTGGCTAATAATTTATTGCGTGTCTTTTTCCTTTATGAGTGCGCTTCTGTATGAGGCAAATAATTCATGCTTTTCACTGATGCTGCTTACTTTTTCAATAATGTTTATCTCCTTTCTGAGTGCGTTACTTTTGACTATTTGTTCATGATTGAACTTTTCTGATTAAGATTGTCATTGTTCCAGTCCATCACGAAATGCTTGTAGCATTTATTTTTTCTTGCAGTAGATACATTGATGTAATTTGTCTTTTTGTATCTTTTCACAAAACATTTTTTTGATTTTGGTACTGGCTTTTATCATATTTTTTCGGAGCATATTTATCCATTTTTGGTATAATACTTCATGAATTGCCGGTAGGTGCTTTGTCAGGATCAGTATATAAATAAATTATCACTGTAGTGATATACCCAAATATTTGCTGGGTCTATTTTTCTAGTTTCAATCCAGATTTGATATAGATCTTCATCCTTCTGTCGTTGGTAAAATGGTTTGTCTATAGAATATTTTGGATAAAATGGTTCACTATTGATGCCGATTTGTATCAATGATATTTTTCCTTCGGGTATCACAGGATAAGTTTGAAATAATTTGATATATAGATTCCAGTGTTTAACAACACCCTGGAAAGTTTCAATAGCTTCATAGAAAACTTTTGGTAATTTTTGAAGTGTTGATAAATCTTCAAGATAAATCATGCGATTAATCCTGACTCATATAATTCGTGAATAATTTTTTGCATTGGTAATGCCGTAAATATATATGTTACATAATATTTTCCATATGTATGGAAATAATTTTGAGCATTAATACGTTCCTGATATAAGGAATATCTTTTCAATTATCAGCTATTTCTAATATGGTTTTTTGTTTTGGTGCTTTCTTTTGTAGAATAGTTGCGAAAGTAGCTTATAGATTAATTTCACTTTCTGAAGTCATGGATGTTGTCCGTATTTCATTGTAGGATGCTGTCCAAATTTCTTTGTATTTTGAAAATTGAGGGTAGTTGATCTTCTTCAATTTCTCTGAGAAGATATTTTTTGACATTCTGTAATTCTGTCAGTAATTGATTGCTATGCTCAATTTTGCATTCTAATTTCCATAATTATTGATCTAGTAATTCCATATAACTTTCTAATTTGTGGTCTTTAGATTTGATAGAATCTTTAGTGGTTGAATATGTATCCATGTCTAGTGTATCTAGTAAGTTGACCATTGTTAGCTCGTTATCTGGAATAGAACTCATGATCTGCAAAATTCTCATGTTAAAGTGTCATCTAATGCATTTCTTTTTTCCTTCAATATATTCTAAATCAAAATGATAAAGAAAACCAACTTTTCCATCTAATTAGTCTTTTATTTGGTAAAGAATCAATAATTTTTCCTTTAATAAAAGAAATAGTAGTTTATTATCGGTTCTGACAATAAAGTGTTCATTTAGAAATAACTCAAATTTTTTAATATCTTTTTTGATCGCTAAAAGTTCTTTTTCATTAATATGATAATTTTGTTTGTAGTATGCAGACATAAAAAACTCGGTATTTTCTCTTACTACTTTTAAATGGCTCCCTAGCAAGTATCAGAGCTATCGGTTTAGATAATTAATTTTTCATTTATTGGTAGAGTTAATTTAGGGAGTTGTTTACAACATTTTTTGATTTGTAGTAATATATTTTGATCGGTAATATCCCAAGTCCAGCTTATATTTTTTCTAAGTTTCTTTTATAGTGGAGCTCTATGGGTAGCTAAATCTTGAATAAATGCTTCGGCATAATTAATACAACCAAGAAAGTGTCGTTAGTCTTTTTGGTTGGTTATCAATGTAAAGTTATCTATTTTTTTGTAAAAGGTGATCTTGTAATTCGATTATTCCGTTATCAATTTTTAGCCCTAAAAATTCAATAGCAGGTGTAACAAAAATAGCTTTCTTTTTGCTTAATGTAATTCCGTGTTTATATGCTTTTTCAGCGAATAGCGTAAGATGCTTTATATGTGTTGGAAGAGTAGTATTTAAAATGAGAATATCATCAATGTAAACCAGTGAAAAAGTGTTAAGTTTAGAAAATAAATAATTCATACGTCGTTGAAATATTTGTGGTGCATTTTTTAAGATAAAAGGCATAACATTCCATTGATAATGTCCTTGGGGTGTACTAAATGCTGTTAATTCGATTGTTAGGATGCATCTTAATCTGCCAGAAGTCAGATTTGCAGTCAAGTTTCAAAAACCATTTAGCATTTTTAATTTGATTAATAAGAACTTCTTTATTTGGTAAAAAGTATCCATCAAATTTGGTATTGTCATTAAGTTTTTTATAGTTAATAACCATGCGAGCCTTTCTGCGAACCTGCTCAGCATGATTTCAGACAAGAAAAGTGGGAATGCTATGAGAGCTAGTACTATGAGAGATGAGGTGTAACTGTAGTAGTTCAGAAAGTTCTTTTTTAAATTTTGGTTTATCATCACTAGTATATTTCATGGGTCAAACCTGGATGACTAAAGAGGGGTTAAGTGGTTCAATATGAGCAACAGGCTCATCTTTGGACCAAAATTGTAAAGGATTTTGGAAAAGGTTTTGGAAAATAAAGTTTCAGCAAAATGGCGTACGTCGTTTAATTTATCGAGGTTGGCAAAAAAGTGTAAAGATGAGGGAGATGAGGGCTTGGAAAGGTGAGATTGAATAATTTTATCTAAATCACCACATTGGTTGCGCAAAGTGGGGGGAGAATCGGTAGAGTGGGCATTGGACCAGTAGGTAGTAATTGTACGTAGGCCATTGAACATATCTAGGAGTAAATTGTCATGATGTAGAGGTATGTATGGCGGTATAAGCCATTATTTACAAACACAAATATCTCTCCCTGTGTTGCATAAAGCATGTACAAGGATTGGTTCATAAGTGGGGACATAGATATCAATTTGTATATAGCTATGAAAGTGAACCATGATGTCATGGAATAACTGTAGAGTTAATTGTTACAATAGTATTTGTAAAAGAAATAGTATGTTATTGTAAAAAATCTATACCGATTAAGACTCTTCCTTTTTCTGTATCATTGGTTAAAATGGTATGTTGAAAATCAATTCGGTGATTATTAAGATCCCAAAATCCAAATAAAATATTAGTTTCATTAAAACTCTGTTGTTTTTCTGGTATATTAAAATGCTTATTAATTATACTACTTTCACCAAAGTCTAAAGCTAGGTTGTCTGGTGGTAGTGTTAAGGTTGAATAATCAACTTCATGAGGTTGTATAGTTTATCCTATTTGTGAAAATAAGGGATCGAGATGGATAGGTTCATTCGAGGTTTAAATATGATGGTATTATGGTTATTACTATAAGCATACGTCGTTTGATAGGTTATGCTATAAATAACACTTCCTTGTCATAATTGTATACGATCTATTTTGTGTTTTAATGTAAGTGTTCAATCTAAATGTCTATCGTTAATGTTGTAGATTGAAGAATATGTTTGATAACATAAGTTTCCTTATATAACTCCTAATAAGGCATCTTTTTTGGAATGAATTATTCTATCATCATAGATCCATAGTGTTATGGGACTATGAATCCCTCTTCTAAAATATGTTTTTATAAGTATTTGAATACCACCAAAAAATACATGTCTGTAATTTTCTGGATGTGGAATTTTTCATAAATCTTGATTTCTCATGATAAGATTATACAAAGGAATTTTTGTACTTCCCTGTGCTTCTGTTATTTCAATTGGATATTCACCTTGGTGAATCATATAATATACAGTTCTTTTCTAAGTTAGTATAGGCATATCAAAATAGTCTTTAGTTCCTAAAGATAATTTTTGTTTTCTAATCTTTTTATATTCTTCTTCCGAAAGGGTTAAATGTCTATTATATTCAAATTGGTCATCGATAATTGTATCTTCTTCAGAGATTTTTTCAATGTTTGTCATATTATTAATCAGAATATAAGTACTCATTTAAATCGTATCATCATAACACACCGAATTAATTAAATCATCTTCAGTGTCGGTTAATTCATAAAGTTCTTCTTCATATTCGATTTCAAAGATGTCAAAAATGGGTTCTAATTCATTTTCTTTGATGATTTGAATAGATTTTATATTTGCTATTTTTGTCGTTGGGACATTCGTTTGCATAATGTCCTTCTTATTTACATAACCAACATTTACAAATTTTTGATTTTTTAGTAAATGGATTTCTTCGGAAGGTTCATTTTTTATTATTGAAATTTTGTTTATTAGTTTTCTTGAAGAATTTTTTCTTTTTATTTTTACAATTGTTATTGCAAGTTTTTGTTTCTCTAGAACATCCCCATTGATGGGCGAAGTCAGTTTTACGACAACATAAAGCTTGTTTATATTTTTTATTTTGTCTATGGAGGTCTAATTGTTGGCAAGTTTCAGTAAGTCGTTCTTTGGCAAATTGTATTCTACTTCCTAGGGTGACATCGATTGGATATGTTTGAGTAAATTGTTGGCTCCATATAGTATTATATCGTTCGGGTAATTTGTAGACATACATGTCGAGATATAATGGTCGATCATTGGCTAGAATATAATAAAAGAATTTTTGATATTCACAGCTATATTCTTGTAAATAGCAAATATTGCAAATGCTTAAAAGAGTAAGTTTTTTTTGCTATTTCAAATTGTTTTTTCATTTTTTCTTCGTCAATAGAGTAACGAATAGTGTATCCTAAAAATTCACTTTTAATATAATCAGTGTATATGGTTGGCCATCTTCCGGGAGTGCCAATAATTCTTCCGGCCATACATGTGGATCTAATGTTAACTTTTTGTTCAAGTTTTAATCCTATAAACCATTTTTTACAAACTCCTGTTAACGTATTTTCAAAGAATGTGTAAGCATCTTCACCTTGTAAATTGTAATTATAAATGGCTAAAATATTTTCGATGGTCCATTTGTCAATGGCTTTGCTGATATTTTTGGAACAATCAATGTTTAGATATATTCGATGTCCGCTAATTGGTTCTGGGATACAAGTGGTTGATTTGTAATTTTATTGAATACTAGGTGTCGGTATGCGCTAGTGGTAGGAGGTACAAAAGTTTGTCTTGTACTATTACTTTGAACTAAATGTTAACTGGATGGATACATAGGTGTGTCCATAGTTGGACTATGGGGTTTATTCATAAATTGATGTTTGTGTAGAACATAGATTAATTCTTCTAATTCTTGTGATGGTTCTTGTATGTCAACTATTTCATTAATACAAATAGCTCCTTGGATCTGAGGGGATCTAGAAGTATTTAGTTTATTTCTAAGTTTATATTTTTGTTTTAAATTCATATAAGTAAGGACTATCCATTCATTAAGATTACCAAGTGGTGCTTTTATATGGAATAATTGTTCCTGTAATAATTTTAATTGATTATTTAAAATATTAATTTGTAATAGTTTAGGACCTTTTGTAGCTCTTTGAGCATTAGCTTAGAGATTTGCCCCCTCTAAGGACTTTGTACCTTTTTTTGTGGTAATAAAATTTCCCATATTTCCCTAAAAAACCCTAAACTAACCCTAAACCCTAAGAATGCATAAAACCTTGAGGGCAGGAACATCACCATCAACTGGCTCAGTCTAGATCTGGTGGTGGAGGCGAAGGCGGAGGTGGCAGTTAACGTAGTGGGAGTGGGGGATAAACTAAAAAAAACTTTAACATAAAATAAACAAAATAAAATCAACCTAAACCTAAACTAAAATAAATAAAATCTAATCCTAAACCTAAAATATACTAAACCTAAACTAAAAACCCAAAACCCTAAGCTAACCCTAAACCATAAACCCAAAACCATAAAAACCTTAAACCCTAAAGCCTAAACACTAAACACTAAACCCTAAACACAAAACTCGAACCCTAAACCATAAGCCCTAAAACCATAAACCTTAAAACCCTAAACCCTAAACCCTAAACCCTAAACCCTAAAAACCTAAAAACCTAAACCTAAACAAAATAAAAATTGAAAATAAAATACATAATAAAACCTAAACCTAAATATAATAAAATAATAAAATAAAATAAAAACCTAAACTAAAACCTAAACCTAAACCCAAAAATAAAATAAAATATAAAAATAAAAATAAACTAAAATAAAATAAATAAAAACTTAAACTAAACTAAAAAATAAACTCAATGTAAGAATAAAAAGCCTAAATAAAATAAAAACTAAACTTAAAATAGAAATAAAATCAACTAAACCTCAAATAAAATAAAAAAAACTAAATAAAAACCTAAACCTAAAAAATAAAACCTAAAAATAAATAAAAAATAAAACTTAAACCCTAAACTAAAAAAAACCTAAACATAAAATAGAAATAAAATAAACAAAATAAAATAAACCTAAAACTAAACTAAAATAAACTAAACATAAGTAAATAAAACCTAAACCTAATCCTAAAATAAACTAAACCTCAACCTAAACCTACACTAAATGAAATAAAATAAACTAAAAATAAACTTAAATCTAAAATAAAATAAATAAAACCAAAAAATAAACCTAAAATAAAAACCTAAAACCTAAACCTAAAAAAATAAATAAAAACCTAAACTTAAAAATAAAAAGTAAAACCTAAACGTAAAAAATAAAAAAAATAAAACTAAACTAAAAAATAAGCATAAACCTAAACCTAAACTTAAAAAATAAACTAAAATAAAAAAAAACAAACCCTAAACCCTAAACTAACCCTAAACTAACCCTAAACCATTAACCAAAAATCCTAAAAACCCTAAACCCTAAAACCTAAACCCTAAACCCTAAATTAGCCAACAACCCTAAGCTAACCCTAAACTCTTAACCCTAAACCCTAAACCCTCAAAACCCTCAACCCTAAAGCCTAAACACTAAACCTAAACTCTAAACCCTAAACCCTAAAACCTAAACCTATACCTAAACCTAAAAATAAAATAAAATAAAAAAAATAAAACCTAACTAAAATAAAAAAACAAAATCGAAACCAAACTAAAAAAATAAAAAATGTAAATAAAATAAAAACTAAACCTAAAATAAAACTAAAATAAAATAAAAATTAAATAAAAACCTAAACCTAAAAAATAAACAAAAAAATAAAACCTAAACCCTAAAATAAAAAAAACTTAAACTTTAAATTAAAATAAAATAAATCTAAACCTAAACTAAAATAAATAAAACCTAAACCTAAAATAAACTAAACATAAACCTAAACCTAAACTAATTAAAATAAAATAAACTAAAAAAAACATAAACCTAAAAGTAAACCTAAAATAAAAATTTAAAACCTAAACCTAAAAAATAAAACAAAACCTAAACCTAAACCTAAAAATAAAAACAAAAGCCAAAACCTAAAAAATAAAATAAAAATATAATTAAACTAAAAACTAGACCTAAACCTTCAACCTAAAAAATAAACTAAAATAAATAAACCGAAAATAAATAAACTAAATGAAATAAAAATAAAAATAAACCTAAATGAAAATAAAAAGAAATAAAAATAAACTAAACTAAAAAATAAACCAAAACCTAAAAAATAAACTAAAATAAATAAACCTAAAAGAAATTAACTAAACTAAATAAAATTAAAAATAAATGCAAATAAAAATAGAAAATATAATAAACAAAATTAAATAAAAAATAAACTAAATAAACCTAAACTTACAAATTTACTTAATTTAAAAAAAATAAAAATAAATAATCCCCTAAACCCTAAACCCTAAACCCTAAAACCTAAAACCCTAAACCCTAAAGCTTACACCATAAACCCGAAAACCCTCAACACCAAACTAAAACCCAAATGTAAAATAAAAATAAAACAAATCTAAAATAAAATAAAATAAAAACAAAAATAAAAACATAAACCTAAAAAAAACCTAAAAATAGAACCTAAAATAAATAATAAATAAAATCTAAATAATAAACTAAAAAAAACCTTAAACTAAAATAAACAAAATAAAATCAACCTAAACCTAAACTAAAATAAACTAAACTAAAATAAATAAAACCAAAACCTAAACCTCAAATAAACTAAACCCAAACTAAAAACCCAAAACCCTAAGCTAACCCTAAACCCTAAACCCTAAACCCTAAACCCTAAAACCCTAAAACCTAAACCCTAAACCCTAAACCATAAACCCTAAAGACCTAAAAACATAAACCTAAACTAAATAAAACCTAAAAATAAAATACATAACAAAACATAAACCTAAATAAAATAAAAGAATAAAATAAAATAAAATAAAACTTAAACTAAAACCTAAAATTAAACCTAAAAATAAAATAAAATAATAAAAATAAAAATAAACTTAAATAAAATAAATAAAAACCTAAACCAAACTAAAAAATAAACTCAACCTAAGAATAAAAAACCTAAATAAAAAAAAACTAAATGTAAAATAAAAAGAAAATAAACTTAAACTGAAATAAAATAAAAACTAAATAAAAACCTAAACTTAAAAATAAAACTTAAAAATAAAAAAAAATAAAACCTAAACCCTAAACTAAAAAATCCGAAACATAAAATAAAAAAAATAAACAAAATAAAATAAACCTAAAACTAAACTAAAATAAGTTAAACAAAAATAAATAAAACCTAAACCTAATCCTAAAAAAACTAAACCTAAACCTAAAGCTAAATCTAAAATCTAAATTAAAAAATAAACCGAAAAATAAGCCTAAAACCTAAACCTAAAAAATTAAATAAAAACCTAAACCAAAACCTAAAAATAAAAAATTAAACCTAAACCTAAAAAATAAAATAAAAATAAAACTAAACTAAAAAACTAACATAAACCTAAACCTAAACCTAAAAAAATAAACTAAAACAAAAAACCTAAACTATTATAAATAAAAATAAAATAAATAAATTAAACTAAATAAAAATAAAAAATAAACCTAAACAAAATATAAAATAAACTTAATAAACTAAATAAAACTAAACATATCAATTTACTTAATTTTTTAAAACCCTAAACCCTAAACTCTAAACCCTAAAATTAACCCTAAACCTACAACCCTAAACTCTAATCCCTAAACCCTAAATAATAAAAAACCTTAAACCCTAAACCCTAAACCCTAAACCCTAAATACTAAACTCCTAAAATCCTAATCAGAATCTCCTAAACCCTAAACTCCCTAAAACCTTAAACTTTAAGTCTAAATTAAACCTAAAAACTTTAAACCCTACCTAAACTATAAACCTAACCTTAATTAACCTTAAACCTTGCTAACTCCTAAAAAACTCTTAATGGAAACCCTCCTAAACCCTAAACCCTCCCCACCTCCTTAAACCCTAAACCTAAATCACTAAACCAAATCCACTAAACCCTAAACTAAACCCATAAACCTAAAACCTAAACCTAAACTAAATAAAACCTAAAATAAAATAAATCATAAACTAAACTTAAAATAAAATAAAATAAAAATAAACTTAAATATAAAATAAATAAACTATTAACTAAAATGCACGCATGGGTTTGCTTAATTTTAAAAAAGATCCTAAACCTAAACTCCCTAAACTCTAAATTCTAAACCCTAAACCCTAACCCTAAACTCCACCTTAACCTACACCTACCCTAAACCAAATGCTAAAAAGTAATAAACCCTAAACCCTCAAATAATCTTAAACCCTAAACCTTAAACCTAAACCCTAAATAGTAACCCTAACCCTAAACCATATACCAAAATCTTAAAAACCTTAAACCATAAAGCCTAAACCCTAAACCCTAAACTAACCTACCTTAACTAAACTCTAAACCCTAAACCCTAAAACTACAACCCTAATGCCTAAACACTAAACCCAAAACCCAAAACCCAAACCCTAAACCATAAAACATAAACCTATACCTAAACCTAAAAATAAAACTAAACTAAAATAAAATAAATAAAAACATAAAATAAACTAAAAAAATAAAAAACATAAATAAAATAAAAACTAAACATAAAATAAAAATAAAATAAATAAAAATTAAATAACAACTTGAATCTAAAAAATAAACCAAAAAATCAAACCTAAAAATAAATAAAAAATAAAACCTAAACCCTAAACTAAAAAAAACTTAAACTTAAAATAAAAATAAAATAAACCAAAACCTAAACTAAAATATACTAAAATAAAATAAATAAAACTTTCAAATAAACTAAACCTAAACCTAAACCTAAACTAAATAAAATAAAACAAATTAAAAATAAACCTAAACCTAAACTAAAAAATATTACCTAAAAATAAACATAAAATAAAAACCTGAATCTTAAACCTAAAAAAATAAAACAAAACCTAAACCTAAACTTAAAAATAAAAACTAAAACCTAAACTTAAAATAAAAATAAAAATATAACTTAACTAAAAATAAACTAAAATAAATAAACCTAAAATCAATAAACTAAACTAAATAAAAATAAAAATAAACCTAAATAAAATATAAAATAAATAAAAATAAAACTAAACTAAAAAATAAACCTTAACCTAAACCTAAACAATAACTACAATAACAACAACAATAAGAAGAAGCCTTTATCCCACTGAGTGGGGTGGGCTACATGAATCCTTCATCTCCATTGTGTCCTATTATGCATCAAATTTTCATTTAATTCAAGTATACTAAGGTCATTTTTATACATCTTAACAAAGTCTTTTTAGGTCTACCTCTACCTTTCTTAACATAAGGCAAATCCAATGCATCTACTCTCCTAACCGGGTCATTGGACGACCGAAGCTTTTTGTGGCCAAACCATCTAAGGCGACTCTCTCTAATCTTATCTGCCACTGGAGCTACTCCAACTTTTTCCTGAACATACTCATTTCACATTTTATCTCTAAGAGTAAAGCCACTCATCCACCTAAGCATCCTCATCTTTGTAACACTTAACTTAGTCTTATGCTTCTCTTTTCTTGGCAACATTCTGCACCATAAGTCATTGCAGGTCTTACCACCATCTTATAAAATTTTCCCTTAAGTTTAAGTGAAACTTTTTATCACACAAGCCGATGCATTCCTCCACTTCAACCATCCAACTTGAATTCTACTAATAACATCTCCATCTATTTCACCATCATTTTGAACAATAGATCCTAAATATCTGAATCACTCACTCTTAATAATGACTTGTTCACCTAATGTTTCAACACTACCACTAGAACTTCTACAACTAAAATTACACTCTATATATTTAGTTTTAGATCTACTTAAATGAAAACCTTTAGACTCTAATGTTGACCTCCATAATTCAAATCTTAGACTCCTCTAGTCTTATCAACAAGAAGAATGTCATCAGCAAAAAAGCATACACTAAGGTACATCTTCCTATAAGTGCCTAGTAAGAACATCCATAACTAAAACAAAATGATAAAGGCTTAAAGCTGATCCTTGATGTAATCCAACTAAAATAGGAAAATATTTTCTCATTCCTCCTTGTGTTTGGACACAAGTAATAGCTCTAGTATACATATCCTTAATGACTTGAATATAACCGATATTAACTCCTTTCTGTTCTAGAACTCTCCAAAGAACATCTCTTGAAACTTTATCATAAGCTTTCTCTAAATCAATAAATCTCATATGTAGATCCTCTTTACTTTCTCTATACTTCTCCATCAAACCTCTTAACAAATGTATAGCATCCATAGTAGATCTACCTGGCATGAAACCAAATTGATTGTGAGAAACTTTTGTATCAGATCGTAACCTATGCTCAATTAATCTCTCCCATAATTTTAATGTATGACACATTAACTTAATTCCTTTATAATTTGTGCACTCTTGTGCATCACCTTTATTCTTAAATTTAGGAACCAACAAACTCTTTCTCCACTCATCTAGAATCTTTTTAGTCTTTAAAATAACAATAAAATAATTTGTAAGCTAAGAAATTCCTTGATCTCCTAAACATGTCCACACTTCTATTGGAATATCATCAGGTCCTACTATTTTTCCACATTTAATTTTCTTTAAAGCTTCTCTAACTTCATATTTACTAATATGATGATAAAAATAAAATTCTCTATTTTTGTTTAGGATATTAAGGTTGCTAAAATCAATCAAACTTTCAGATCCTTCATTGAAATGTTTATCAAAATACTTCATCCACCTATTTTCAATATCCTTTTATAAGAAAAATACTTTATTATTTTCATCCTTAATACACCTCACTTGAATTAGGTCTTTACTTCTCCTATCTCTTTGGTTGGCTAACTTATACATACATCTTTTACCTTCTTTGGTATCTAATTTATCATATAAATCACTAAAAGCTAAATTTTTTGCCATCATATATTACATTTTTAGAATCTCTACAGGCCATTTTATATCTTTCCCAATTCACCAAGTTTTTACATCTAAACCAAGTTTTATAACAATGCTTTTTATTTCTTATCTTTTCTTGTACACTCTGACTCCACCACCAACTATTTTTACTAAAAGAAGCTTTTCTTCTTGATTCTCCAAGCACATTTTTAGCAACTTGCTTAATTTCACATGCTACTTTTTCCCACATAATATTAGCTTTCTTATGACAATCCCAAATTCTAAGCTCTTGTAGCTTCCTCTTAAAAATATTTTTTTTTGTGTTCTTTAAGTGTCCCCATCTAATCATAAACCTAAACCTAAAAAATAAACTAAAATAAATAAACCTAAAATAAATATACTAAACTAAACAAAACATAAAATAAACCTAAATAAAAATAAAAAATAAAATAAAATAAAGTAAATAAAAAATAAATTAAATAAACCTAAACCTACTAATTTACTTAATTTAAGAAAAATAATAAAATAATTAAAACAAATAAAAAAACCCAAACCCCTAAACCCTAAACCCTAAACCCTAAAACCTTAAACCCTAAACCTTAATCCATAAACCTTAAAATGCTAAACTCCAGACCTTAAACCCTAAACCCTAAACCACAAACCCTAAAACCTACAACCTTATACCCTAAACCCTAAACCCCAAACCCTAAACCCTAAAACCTAAACTAAATAAAACTTAAAAATAAAATAAATAACATCACCTAAACCTGAATAAAATAAGAAAATAAAATATAATAAAAACCTAAACTAAAACCTAAACCTAAACCTAAACATAAACTAAAAATAAAACAAAATAAATAAAAGCTAAACTAAACTAAAAAAATAAATAAACCTAAAAATAAGAAACATAAACAAAATAAAAACTAAAAGTAAAATAAAAATAATGTAAACCAAAAATAAAATAAAATAAAAACTAAATAAAAATTAAAACCTAAAAATAAAAGAAAATAAAACCTAAACCCTAAACAAGAAAAAACCTATGCCTAAAATAATCCAAATAAAATAAGCATAAACCTAAACTAAAATAAACTAAACAAAATAAGTAAAACCTAAACCTAAACCTAAAATAAACTAAACCTAAACCCTAAACTAAAAAAAAAAAAAAAACTTAAAATAAACATAAACCTAACTTAAAAATAAAAAGCTAAAAATAAACCTAAAATAAAAACTCAAAACCTAAATGTCAAAAAAAAAAAAAAACTTAAACCTAAACCTAAGAATAGAAAATAAAACCTAAATCTAAACCTAAAAAATATACTAAAATAAAAAACCTAAACTAAAATAAGTAAACCTAAAATAAATAAACAAAACAAAATTAAAAATAAGAAATAAACCTACATAAAAATAAAAAATAATAAATAAAATAAACTAAAATATATAAAAAATTATCTAAATAAGCCTAAACCTACCGATTTACTTACTTTAAAAAGATAACCATAAGCAGGAAACCCTAAATCCTAAACTCTAAATCTTAAACACTAAACCTTAAACCCTAAACCCTACACCTTAAAACCTTAAACTTAAACCTTAAATCCTAAACCTCAACCCTAAAACCCCCCAAACCATAAACCTAAACATAAAACTAAAACCACACTAAAGCCTAAACCAAACCCTAAACATAAATCCTAAACCCTTCCCCAACCCTAAAATCTAAAACCCTAAACCCTAAACCCTAACCATAATCCCTAAACCCTAAAACCCTAAACAATAAGACCGAAAAGCCTAAACCCTAAACCCTAAACCCTAAAAACCTAAAAACCTAAACCTAAACTAAATAAAAACTAAAAATAAAATAAAAAATCTAAACCTAAATAAAATTTTAAAAATATATATAATAAAAATCTAAACTAAAACCTAAACCAAAAAATAAAATAAATTAAATTAAAATAAAATAAATAAATACCTAAACTAAACTAAAAAATAAAATAAACCTAAGAATGAAAAACCTAAACAAAATTAAAACTTAACATAAAACAAAAATAATAATAACTAAATAAAAACCTAAATCTAAAAAATATACCTTAAAAACCAAGAAATATATAAAAAATAAAACCTAAATCCTAAAAAAAAAAAAACTAAACCTATAATAAAAATAAAATAAACCTAAAATTAAACTAAAATAAGTAAAACCTAAACCTAAACTTAAACCTAAACCTAAATTACATAAAATAAAATAAACTAAAAATAAACCTAAACCTAAACTATAAAATAAAACCTAAAAATAAACCTAAAATAAAAACCTAAAACCTAAACCTAAAAAAATAAAATAAAAACCTAAACCTAAACTTAAAAATAAACATAAAAACTAAACCTAAAAAATAAACTAAGAAAAAAAACTCAACTAAAAAATAAACTTAAACCTAAACCAAAACTTTAAAAATAAACTAAAATAAAAAACCTAAACTAAAACAAATAAACCTAAAATAAATAAACAAAACTAAATAAAACAAAAAAATAAACCTAAATAAAAATAATAAATAAATTATATTAAAATTCATAAAAAATAAACTAAATAAACTAAATAAACTAAATAAACTAAAACCTATCGGTTTACTTAAATAAAAAAAACCATAAACCTACAACCCTAAACCCTAAACCCTAAACCCTAAACCCTAAAAAACCCTTAACTCTAAACTCTAAACCCTAAACCCTAAACCCTAAACCCTAAATCATAAACCTTTAACCCTAACTCTAAACCCTAAACCCTAAACCTAATCCTATAGTAATTAAATAAATAAAAAAATAAACTTAAACTCTAAACCCAAATAAACCTAAACCAAAACCAAAACCCTAAGAATGGGCAGTACCTTGATGGCAGGAACATCATCATCCATTCGGCTCAGTCAAGATTTGGCAGTGGAGGTGAAGATGGAGGCGATGGTTATCGTAGTGGTGGTGGTGGATCTGGAGGTGCTTGTGGATATGGAGGTGGTGGTCGGAGTAGTGGTGGTTATGGAGGCCGGAGAAGCTACGGAGGATACAACTATGGTGGTGGCAGAGGGAGAGATCGGTGATATGATAGGGGATCCTGCTACTCGAGAGGCTAGGGTGGTTTTGATGGGAACTAGACAAACTGAAGAATGGTCAATCCGATCTGTTGCTTATGGAACTGTGTCATTATAGAAGAGATGGTTCTACTTATCTAGGGTTTTTGATTTGCTATATGCGTGCTCATTTTTTATCTAAGTCGTCACCTGTGTCTTAGAAAACTTCGTGTGTTGCTTGGTTGATGAAATTGAAAAGAAGAAATCTTGAATCTAAATTTTCTCTCTATTAAAAAAAAATCTTAAACCCTAAACCCTAAACTAAAATCTGAATCTTAGACCTAAACCCTAAACCCTAAATCCTAAACCCTAAAACACTAAACCCTACACCCCAAACCCTAAAACCAAAACCCTAAACCCTAAGCTCTAAACACAAAATTTAAACCCTAAACCCTAAACACTCAACTAACCCTAAACCCTAAACCCTAAACTATCCCTAAACCCTAAACCCTAAACCCTAAGCACTAAACCCTCAACTATCCATAAACCCTAAAGCCTAAACCCTAAAAAGCTAAAAACCTAAACCTAAACTAAATGAAACCTAAAAATAAAATAAATTAAAAGACATATGCCAAAATAAAATAAAACCTAAACCTAAAAAAATGTAAAATAAACTAAAGAATAAAAAACCTAAATAAACTAAAAACTAAACATAAAATTAAAAATAAGATAAACCTAAATTTAAATAAAATAAAAATAAAAAAAATCTAAACCTAGAAAATAAACCTAAAAATAAATAAACAATAAAATCAAAACCCTAAACTAAAAAGAAAAACCTAAACCTAAAATAAAAATAAAATAAACCAAAACTTAAACTAAAATAAACTAAATTAATATACACAAATACTAAACTTAAACCTAAAATAAATTAAACCTAAACCTAAACCTAAACCCTAAATAAAATAAATAAGCTAAAAATAAACCTCAACCTAAACTAAAAAGTAAAACCAAAAAATTAACCTAAAATAAAAACCTAAAACCTAAATGTAAAAAAATAAAATAAAAACTTAAATCTAAACCTAAAAATAAAAAATAAAACCTAAACCTAAAAAATAAAATAAAAATATAACTAAACTAAAAAATAAACTTAAACCTAAACTGAAACCTAGAAAAAGCTAAAATAACAAACCTAAACAGAAATAAATAAACTAAACTACAACAATAATAAAAACAAGCCTTTATCCCACTAAGTGGGGTCGGCTACATAAATCCTTCGTCTTCATTGTGTCCTATTATGTGTCTAATTATCACTCAATTCAAGTATGCTAAGGTCATTTTTTATACATCTTAACCATCTCTTTTCAGGTCTACATATATCTTTCTTAACATAAGGCAAATCAAATGCATCTACTCTCCTAATCGGGTCATTGGACGACCGACACTTTATGTGGCCAAACCATCTAAAGACACTCTCTCTAATGTTATCTACCATTGGAGCTACTCCAACTTTTTCTTGAACATTCAAATTTTGCATTTTATCTCTAAGAGGAAAGCCACTCATCCACCTGAGCATCCTCATCTCTGCAACACTTAAATTAGTCTCATGCTTCTCTTCTATTGGCCAACATTTTGCACCATAAATCATTGTAGGTCTTACCACCATCTTATAAAATTTTCTCTTAAGTTTAAGCGGTACTTTTCTATCACACAATAGGCCAGATACATTCCTCCACTTCAACCATTCAACTTGAATTCAACTAATAACATCTCCATCTATTTCACCATCATTTTGAGTAATATAGCCTAAATATTTGAATCACTCACTCTTTTTAATGACTTGTTCACCTAATGTCACAACACTACGACTATAACTTCAATAACTAAAATTACACTCCATAAATAGACTAAACTAAATAGAAATAAAATGAATCTAAATAAAAATAAAAAATAAATTAAACTAAAATAAATAAAAAATAAACTAAATAAACATAAACCGATCAGTTTACTTTATTTAGAAAAAACTCTAACCTCATACACTAAAGCCTAAAATTAAGCCAAAACCCTAAACCCTAAACACTAAACCCTAAACCTACAACCCTAAACCCTAAACCATAAACCCTAAACGTTAAATCCTAAACCCTAAACCCTAAACCCTAAACCCTAAACCCTAAACCCTAAACCCTAAACACTAAACCCTAAAACATACAACCATAAACCCTAAACCCTAAACCCTAAACCCTAAACCCCAAACCCTAAACCCTACAAACCTAAAAACTTAAACTTAAACTAAAAAAAAAACCTAAAAATAAAATAAATAAAAAACCTAAACCTAAATAAAATAAAAACCTAAACCTAAACCTAAATTTAAATATAAAAATAAAATAATACAAAAATTAAATAAAACCTAAACTAAAATAAAATATAAAATGAACCCAAAAATAAAAAAAACTAAATAAAATAAAAAATAAACTTAAAATAAAAATAAAATAAATATAAAATAAAATAAAATAAAAGCTAAATAAAAACTTAAACCTAAAATAAATAAAAAAATAAAACCTAAACCCTAAACTAAAAAAAACCCTAAACCTAAAATAAACAAAATAAAATAAACCTAATTCTAAATGAAAATAAATAAAACCTAAACCTAAACCTAAAATAAACTAAACCTAAACCCTAAACTAAACATAATAAAATAAACTAAAAATAAACCTGAACCTAAACTGAAAAAATAAAACCTAAAATAAAAATCTAAAACCTAAACCTAAAAAAGTAAAATTAAAACCAAAACCTAAACCTAAAATAAAAAAATATAACCTAAACCTAAAAAATGAAATAAAAATAAAACTAAACTAAAAAGTAAACATAAACATAAACTAAAATAAAAATCCCAAACTAAAATAAATAAAATAAACTAAATAAATAAAATAAAATGTGCACATAAATAAATAAAATAAACTAAAATATAATAAATAAATAAACCTAAACTTGTTTTCTATCTTTTTTGCAAAAAAAAACCATGGAACCCTAAACAATAAATCTTAAACCCTAAATAACCCTAAACCTATGCCATAATCCTGATCCCTAAACCCACTAATTAACCCCAACCACTCTCAAAACCATAAATGCTAAATCTGAGCCCTAAACCCTAAACCTTAAACCACAACTCTAAACTAACCTAAACCATAAACCTACCAGCCTGCCTAAAGCCAGATCCATACCACCCTGATCCCTGGGTTAACACCAAACTAAGCCACCCTAAAACCCAAACACTAAAGCTGGCCTAAGCCCTAAACCACTGAGCCCTGTACCAAAGCTAAATCCTAAAACCCTAAACCTAAATCCACGGACCCTAAACCACTAAACAAACCTAAACCACAAAAAAACCTAAATGGTAAATAAAACCTAAAAAATTAAATAAGAAAATAAACCTAAACCTAAATCAAATAAAAAACTAAAATAAAATAATAACCTAAACTAAAACTTAAACCTAAAAATAAAATAAAATAAAAAATAAAAATAAAATAAATAAATAAAAATAAATAAAAAACTAGACTAACCTAAATAAAATAAAATAAAGCTAAGAATAAAAAACTTAAATAATAAAAGATAAAATAAACCAAAAATTAAATAAAATAAAAACTAAATAAAAACCTAAACCTAAAAAATAAACCTAAAAATAAAGCATAAAAATAAATAAAAAATAAAACCCAAACCTTAAACTAAAAATTAAAATTAATCTAAAATAAAAATAAAATAAACAAAATAAAATAAACCTAAACCCAAATTAAAATAAGTTAAACTAAAATAAATAAAACCTAAACTTAAACCTTAAACTAAATAAAATAAAGTAAACTAAAAATAAACCTAAACCTAAACTAAAGAATAAAACCTAAAACCTAAATCGAAAATAAATAAACCTAAACTTAAACCTAAAAATAAAAAATAAAACCTAAACCTAAAAATTAAACAAAAACATAAACCTAAACCTAAAAAATAAACTAAAAAAAACCTAAACTAAAATAAATAAACCAAAATAAATAGATCAAACTAAATAAAAAAAATATACCAAAATAAAAATTTAAAATAAAATAAACTAAAATAAATAAAAAATAAACTAAATAAATCTAAACCGACCAGTTTACTAAATTGTTTTTTTAAAAAAAAAAACCCTAAAACTAACCCTAAACCCTAAACTGTAAACCTATAACACTAAACCTACAACCCTAGACCCTAAATCCTAAAAAACCTAAAACCGAAACCCTAAGCCCCAAACCCTAAATCGTAAACCCTAAACCCTAACCCTAAACCCTAAACCCTAAAAGCATAAACACTAAACCCTAAACCCTAAAAGCATTAACCCTAAACCCTAAACCCTAACCCTAAACCCTAAACAAACCCTAAACCCCAAACCCTAAACTTAAACCTAAAGTAACTAAATAAATTGAAAAATAAACCTAAATCATAAAACCTAAGAAACTAAACCCTAAGAATGGGCAGAACATTGATGGTAGGGATGTCACCATCAACTAGGCTCAATTTAGATATAATAGTGGAGGCAAAGGTGGAGGCAACGGTTATCATAGTGTTGGTGGGGGATCTAGAGGTGGTGGTGGATATGGAGGTGGTGGTCGGAGCTGTGGTGGTTATGGAGGCGGGAGGAGTGATAGAGGTTACAATTAAGGTGGTGGTGGAGGGAGAGATCAAGGATATGATGGTGGATACCGCTACTCGAGAGGTCGAGGTGGTTCTGATAGGAATTAGAGAAACTAAAGAGCGATTTATCTGATTTGCTGCTTATGGAACTATCTATACAGTAAAGATAGTTCTAGTTATCTAGAGTTTTTGAATTGCTTTAAGTGTGCTCATTTTTTATCTATGCCATTGCTTGTGTCTTAGAAAACTTCGTGTGTTACTTGGTCGATGAAATCAAAAAGAAGAAATGTTGAATTTAAATTTTTCTCTGTTAAAAAAAAATAAAAACTGTAACCCTAAACTAAAACCTGAACCCTAGACCTAAAATCTAAAACCTAAACCCTCAACCATAAACCTTAAGGCTTAAACCCTAAAAACTTTAAACCCTAAACCCTAAACCCTAAACCCTAAACCCAAAAACCATAAACTCTAAAACTGAAACCCTAAAACTTAAACCCTAAACCATAAACCCTAAACCTTAAACCCAAACCCTGAACCCTAAACCATAAACTTAAACTTCAACTAAATAAAACATAAAAATAAAATAAATAAACAACCTAAACCAAAATAAAATAAAATAATACAATAAAATATAAAGATAAACTAAAACCTAAACCTAAACCTAAACCTAAAAACAAAATGAAATAAAAAATAAAAATTAAACTAAGATAAAATAGATAAAAACCTAAACTAAACTACAAAAATAAAAAACCTAAATAAAATAAAAACTAAACTTAAAATAAAATAAAATAAAAACTAAATAAAACCTAAACCCTAAAATAAAATTAAAAATAAATAAAGAATAAAACCTAAACCCTAAACTAAAACAAACTAAACCTAAAATAAAAATAAAATAAACCTAAACTTAAACCTAAACCCAAACTAAAATAAAATAAGCCAAAAATAAACTTAAACTTAAACTAAAAAATAAAATCTAAGAATAAACCTTAAATAAAAACATAAAACCTAAACTTAAAAAAATAAAATAAAAATGTAAACGTAAACTTAAAATTAAAAAAATTAAAACGTAAACCTAAAAAATAAAATAACAATAAAGCTAAACTAAAAAAATAAACCTAAACCTAAACCATAAAAATAAACTAAAATAAAAAACCTAAAATAAAATAAATAAACCTAAAATAAACAAACTAAACTAAATAAAAAATAAAAATAAACCTAAATAAAAATAATAAAATAAAAAAACTAAAATAAATGAAAAATAAACTAAATAAATAAAATAAACCTTAACCTGCTAGTTTACTTAATTTAAAAAAATAAAAAATAAAAAATAATAAAATTCAAATAACCCTAATCCTAAACCTTAAACCCAAAACCTAAACCCCAAACCACGGACCCCCACCTCTCCCACCATAATCCATAAACCCTAAACCCTAAACCTTATCTCCTGGGCTCTGCTGACCTAAACCCTAACCCTAAATGCTCCTGACCCTACAGTCCTAAACCCCAAACCCTAAATGCTGGGCTGAGTCTTAAACCTATACTGACCACAAACCCTGACTGCCCAACCCCACTGACCTCTGGGCCTAAACCCTAGCCCTGGCCCTAAGCACTAACTCCCTAAACCTAAACTCTAATGAGTGGCCTTAAAATCATAAAACCCTAAACCTTAACCCTACCCTAAACCTAAACCCACAAACCACAAAAACTTAAACTACTAAATAAACCTAAAATATAATAAATAAAAACCTAAACCTAAATAAAATAAAATAATGAGATAAAATAAAATCTAAACTAAAATCTAAACCTAAACTTAAAATAAAATAAATATAAAATAAAATAAAAAAAACTATTAAACTAAAAAAAATAAACCTAGAATAAAAAAGCTAAATAAAATTAAAGTAAAAAGAAATAAACCTAAAATAAAATAAAATAAAAAAACTAAATAAAACCTAAACCTAAAATAAACTTAAAAGAAAACCTAAAATAAATAAAACATAAACCTAAATCCAAACTAAAAATCTAAACCTAAAATAAAAATTTAAAAAATAAAATAAAATAAACCTAAACTTACACTAAAATAAATAAAACCTAAACCTAAACCCAAAGTAAACTAAACCTAAACAAAAATCTAAACTAAATAAAATAAAATAAAATAAAAATAAACCTAAACCAAAATAAAAAAATAAAATCTAAAAATAAACCTAAAATAAAACCCTAAAACCTAAACCAAAAAAAATAGAAACCTAACTAAACCTAAAAATAAAAAAATAAAACCTAAAACTAAAAATAAAATAAAAATAAAACTCAACCAAAAAATAAACTTAAACCTAAAAAGCAAACTAAAATAAAAAACCTTAACTAAAATAAATAAACCTAAAATAAATAAACTAAATTAAATAAAAATAAAAAATAAACCTAAATAAAATTAAAAAAAATAAACTCAAACTAATAAAAAAAATAAACTAATAAGCTAAATAAACTAAAACTATCGATTTAGTTAATTTATAAAAAAAATACCCTAAACCTTAAACCTATACCAACCTAAACCTAAACCTAAAACCCAAACCTAAACCCTAAACCCTCAACCCTAAAACCCTAAAACTCTAAACCCTAAACCCTAAGCCGTAAACCTTAAAACATATAACCCTAAACCCTATACCCTAAAACCTAAACCTTAAACTAACCCTAAACCATAAACTAACCCTAAACATAGAATGGAGGAACTGGGGAACTTCAGTCATGGGCTCGTATAGATCTAGTGGTGGAGGTGAAGGCAATGGTTACCATAATGGTGGTGGGGGATCTAGAGCTAATGGTGGATATGGAGGTGGTGGTCAGAGTAGTGGTGGTTATGAAGGTGGGAGGAGTGAAGGAGGTTAAGACTGTGGTTATGGTAGAGGAAGAGATCGGGGATATGTTGGAGGATCCCGCTACTCGAGAGGCGGGGGTGGTTCTGATGGGAACTACAGATACTAAAGAATGGTCAATTCGATCTACTTCTTATGGAGCAGTGTCTTTACAGTATAGACGGTTCTACTTATGTAGAGTTATTGATTTTCTCTATGGGTGCTTATTTTTTATCTATGTGATTGCTTGTGTCTTAGAAAGCTTGGGGTGCTACTTAGTTGATGAAATAAAAGAAAAGAAATATTGAATCTGAATTTGTTATCTATTAAAAAAATCCTTAAACCATAAACCCTAAACCCTAAACTAAAACTTAAACCCTAAACCAAAAACTTAAACACTAACCCCTAAACCCTAAACTCTAAACCCTACAATCCCTAAACCCTAAACACTAAACCCTAAACCCTAAACCCTAAACAATAAAACATAAACCCTACACTTTAAACCTTAAACCCTAAAACTTAAACCCTAAACCTTAAACACTAAAACCCTAAACCTTAAACATTAAAACCCTAAACCCTAAACCTTAAAACCTACAACCCTAAACCCTAAACCCTAAACCCCAAACCCCAGACCCTAAACCCTAAACTAACCCTAAACCCTAAGCCCTAAACTATCCCTAAACCCTAAATTAAACCCAAACCTTGAATAAAGATGTCATTGGGTAGATCTAAAGAATGACCTAATCTAGCATAGCTAAAGAAAATGTCTTCAAGAGACTTTCCATCATTAGAGATTTGAATACCCTAAACCCTAACCCTAAATAATATTATAATACCATATTTTATAGTATAATGTAGCATCATATATTTGAGCATGTAGTGATGTTTTTTGGAAGTTATAAGATGTTTTGAAATGTTTAGTATATTATGGTATTGTGTCCTATAGTCCATATTAATATAAATAATTAAAATATTAATTTAATAAATAAGATGATGAAATTTGTTAAATTTGAAGTGGGAATTAGGTTCAAAAAAAGTATTACATGTTGTAGCATAGTATAACATCATATATCATAATATATTGTTCTACGTATTTTAAATTCTTTTAGTATTTTACAATCATGCAGTCGAGCCTATACTAGCGTTATTTATAAAAATGTTGATTTAGCCTTTAAAATGGTGGAATTTAGCCAAATTAATAATAGGTAGAGTATGGCATCATAATGTATTGTTTCACCTTAAAATATGTAAGTGATATGATTAAAATATATAGTTTTTTTATTATTTAGACTAATTTTATGATTTTTTATCTTATCTAATCTCTTGTGATGTGATATGAAATATAATATAATATAACATGTTATAGTTTATTATAATATAGGATGACATAACATAGTGTAGCATCATGCATTATAGGATACTATTGTGTATTACTACTTTTTGTTTAACATATTTTAGTTTGTTATAGTATGATGTACTAGAGTTTGTATTTGTACAATTCATAAAAATACTAATTTATAGGCTGAGATGATGGGATTTGGCTAAATTTAAGGTAAGCTTTAGGGAACATCATTCGAGGTGTGCTAAGGTGTGTCATTTAATCAAAAGAATGAAATTTTGCATAAAAAGGTCATTTTTCAATCAAATTATATAAATTCTTTGCTTAAAGTGATTCATTTTAAAGTGTAATGTAAGATAATATATTATATAAAAGCACATTAAAATATAATGTACGTAATAATATAACTTCACATATATTTGAATGTGGTGGTGTGTTACTAAATGTTATTGTACATTTTAGTATGTTTTACTTCTGTTATATTACATTGGGTCAAAACTCACAAAAATATTAATTTGAAGGTTGAGATGGAAGAATTTGGCCAATTTGACAGCACACGACAAGAAGCAACACCAAATTATGTTATTTTGTAACATTCCTAATAGAAAAACAACAATTTTACATCGAAAATGAACATTATTCATATTTTGAGAAAATTTTGTTATTTGAACCTTTTAAGTGATTCTAATGAGGTGTAATGTTAGACAATATATTATATAATAGCAAATTATAATATAACTTCATATATTATAATATAATATAGTGTGTTAATTCATAATATAATATTTTTAGCATGATGTTGTATAGTTAGTTTGAGCTTGCACCATCACAAATCATAGAATGTTGATTACAATGTTAAGGTGATGTAATTTGAATGAATACATTTTTAGGCTTTTGGTTGAAGTATTAAAACTGTGCATAAGAGAATAAATAAGATTTGATGAGAATTCCATGTCAAGGACATGAAGGGAGATCTTCTAGGGGATCAAATATGCATTGGACATGACATGTGAGGGGTCTATATCGAGGGCACAGAAGAAGAAAATCTGCTAGGGATAAGGCTTGAATTTGATTTGATTATATGATTTATGGAAAGAAGTTCTATTGGGGATAAGAATCTATAATCCATCAGGGATTAAGATCGAATCAACTTAAATTTATTTTATTTTAATTGATGTGGAGGCATATCTGCTAAAGATATGGGCTCAAGTCCATCGGGGATCAGGTATTTGACCCTTCCACTAAGGAAACAAGTTCAGGCTATCTGATGGGGTTTGGGATTTGAGTTTGATTTCATATATTTGTTTGGGGATGTATCCACTATGAATAAGAGTTTGGTTGGATTTCTTTGATTTAGACTTTATTAGGAGAGTTGGTTTAATTTAGCTCCACTAGGGAGATTGGTTTTGAATTTGATTTGCATTCTTGACTTGTTTAAATATGATTTGGGGCTCCACTAGAGAGAAAGGTGTGATTTAACTAGACTGGGGAATATCAGATTAGGTTTAATTTAATTTGAGTTAATGTATGGACTTTGTCGGTGTGTGTTGGACCCATTAAGAAGGGGATATATCAGCCTTGACCCCTCAAGTTTACAAATCAAAAGGGATATTCTACCGACTCTGGGGTAGAGCTAGCCAACTTAAGGGGTTTCATTTCGATTTGCAACTACCATGCTAGGAAGAAGGCATAACAGACTTACATCTTCCAAAGCAAGGAACAACTACTGAGGTGACCTGCTGGATGCATAATAAATCAAACCTGACCTAGGGAAACTTCTGAGTGAATGTTGCTAGGGACTTATGTCAACTCAAAAGTAGTCAAGATTAATTTTATCTTAATTTCATGTGATTTTGATAAGGTATGTTTGGTTTAGTTTGATTTTAAATTGAGGGCATATCCACTGGGGATGTGAGCACGATCAAATTTGATATATTTAATTTATGGACCATGTCAATGTGTGATGTACCCACTGAGAAGGGGTTATATCAAACTTGTCCTATCTCAGATTCACTAATCCAAAGGGATAGTCTACTGGTCGTGGGGTAGAATTAGCCAACCTAAGGGGTTGCCTTTCGGTGTGCAACGGCTGTGCTAGGAAGAAGGTGTAGCAGACTTACATCTTCTAAAGTAGGGACCAACCACTGGGGTGACCTGTTGGTAGCACAACAAATCAAACCTGACTTAGGGGCAACTACTGAGTGAATGCCGTTGGGGACTTATATCAACTTAAGAGTAATTGATGATTCTATAGGGAGTTTTTAAGCCTCTAAAGATAGGATGCCGCCTGGGAAAAGCTAAGGGTGTCCTCCTAATCCACAAGTGAACATATATTTTGTTTATATGTTTGCATGGACCTTGTTGGTGTGCGAGGGACCACACTGAGAAGGGGCTATGTCATCCTTGACCTATCTCAAATTTACTAGACCAAGGGAGAATCTTCAAATACAGATGAATTCTCCAACCACGTGGGTGGTTGAAAGAGAAACTATCCAATCCGATAGTATCCTAGGTAGTGTCTAAATGGGGTCACAAAGGATGTGATTCAAATATAGTGCCCATAGAGGAGGTGCTGTTAGAGGCATTATCTTGAGCCTTGGAAAAGAAAGCTTATAGGTGTATGGTGGCCAACTCAAAGAGAAAGTGTAGCAAACTTACATCAGCCATGAGTGGTGTATCCTAAAGTGTGAGAACCAACCAACCTATGGTGTATCTGTCAGCATGACTAGTGTATCAATCAACATAGTGAGAACCAACCAACCTATGGTCCTCGTCTATGTGCAATGATCAATCTGGAAAGAAAGCATGCAGGCTTATAACTTTTCAAGTGGAACTGATCATCAGAATAGCCTATCATCAGTAGGACAGATGCTATCTGACCTAGAGCAACTATTATGCAGGGAGCCCCGAGGAAGGACTGGACCCAGACTTGAAGTAGTCAGGAGGGAAGGAGCTGCTAGGGGTCTTATCCTAAACCTTAAATATACTTGAACTTATTAGATCATGAAGGCTAATCTAAGAAGAAAGCATAGCAGACTCACATCCGCTTAAATGAAGCCAACATGAGGTAGCTTACCGGTAATGCAGTAAGGCCTACCAAACTAACGAGGTCCTCATCGATTTGTAGTGGCCAAGTAAAGAAGAAAAGCATAGCAGACTTACATCCTCCAAAGAAAGAAGACCACTGGGGTGACACACTGCCAGTAGCATGTTAGAAGGAAAGTGAGTGTCACCGGGGGCATTATCTCAACTCGGAGTAGCCCAAGATAAAATATATTTGTTTATTTTATATGTTTATGTGTAGTTTGTCTTTGTGTTTTTCAATGAAGGTTAGGATGCCACTCGGGTTCCTTACACCTACCCTAAACACATTATGGCTAATTCGCAAACAAGAATACTTTCAACATGGAAGAGATTGAATTCAAAATAGAATTTTCATTGATGATAATTATTTTTAAACATGATTTATAATATTTCTAAGTAGAGCCCACTGATTGGAAGCATGGGTGCTCTCCTTATCATTAATAAGGTGATAAGATCCTCCTAGGTAGGCCTTCTCTATGGCAAAAGGGCCTTCCCAAGTGGGTTCAAACTTGCCTCCCATATTTTGATGAGCAACAATCAATCTCCTTAAAATAAAAAATAATCTCTGCTACTTGAAAAGCTATAGGGCGGACCAACTTGTTGTGACCTTGAATCATTTTAGCTTTGTACAACCCAAGATTTTGGCATGGTCATAGGCTTCTCTCCTCCAAACCTTCGAGCTCTTCTAACTATAACTTGACATTCTTCTTTGATATGATCTTGCTACTCACAGCTATCCTTAGTGATGAGAGTTGAACTTTTAATGGTAGAATGTCTTCGAGCCCATATATTAAGGAAAAAGGAGTAGACTGAGTTTGAGTTCTATATGTGATCTAGTAGGCCAACAAGGCTTCAACTAACTACTCATGCCACTGTCGTTTGTTGTTATCGAGTGTCTTCTTCAGTATTTGGATGAGAATTTTGTAGGCTTCTACTTAGCCATTTTCCCTCGGGTAGTTGATGGTAGAATATCTTCAATCAATGTTGTATCTTCGAAAAGTTTTTGATCTGCTTTTGAATGCAAGTACTATTATCGATATAATTCATCGAGGCACTCAACCTATATAATGATATGATTCTAAAATATTGAGTACATACGAGTGACCTCTTTGAGTAATCGCCCCATTAAAAATAATAAGAAGGGCCTAAGATGAATTGATGACCCTTTGAAGAATAAGGATCTATCAGACCCACTATGTCAGTATCCCAACACTCAAATGGCCATGAGGCTAATGTTGGATGTAGAATGTTGGGTGGTTGTTGTTAGACCACACCGTGTATTTGACATTTGTGGCATCACCTAGCCATATCCATGCAATCTTTGATCATCGATGGCCAATGGTATCCTAATATCTTGATCTTGGCTTTCATCTTTGGACAGGATTGGTTGGCTCCACATAATCCTAAGTGTACCTCGATCATGGTCTTATGGGCTTTGTTCTTATCTAAATAATGTAATGACATATGATCGAAAGACCACCAGTATAAGCCACCATCCACAACAGCATAGGAAAGTGCTCTTTGCTTCATCTAATGGGCTTAGGACTTCTCTTGAGGTAGTTTTCCTTTATTTAGGTAATCCATGAATGGTTTCCTCCAATCTAACTCCTCATCCTTTTTGGTAATGGCAACCTACCCATCAAGAGAGTACTTTTGAGTTCAACATCAATAAGAGATAATACTTGTCTATTTTGGAACTTTATTGATATGGACTCATCCTTCAGATATGCCAACTCCTTGATAAGCTTGGCTAAAATATATGCTACAACATTCTCTTCTCAATGAATCTTATAAATGGTAACCTCTAGGATTTGGCCCAACAAGTCTATGTTGTACCTGTGGTAGTGATGGAGCTTAGGCTTTATAACTTTAGAGGACCCAATGATTTGGTTGATAACTAGTTAAGAATCCCAAAGATGTTGATGTTCTGGATGCTTAGAGTAATGGCAAACTCTAGACCCACAATCAGAGCCTCATATTCGGCTTCATTTTTGGTGCATGGATTGGATAGATCATATGAGAATCTCATCACATCGCGGTCGAGAGTTAAGAGAACTATTCCTACCCCTACCTTTTCTGGAATAGTATATTTTGGTTCTTCTCCTCTTTGAGAGGAAGCTACACCATCAAAGTACATCTCATAGTGGTGAATGGTAGTATCCCCTAAGTTCATGACTTGTTCATCATGGAGACCATCACTAAGTGGAGAGTAAGTGGGAAGTGGGTGTGCTGCTAAGAAATCTGCTAGTGCTTGTCCTTTTACTGCATAGAGGAGTAGAAGGTAATGTCAAACTATAAGAGGATCATGGACCATCATGCCAACCATTTGGATAGCATCGGCTATGTCATGAGATACTATATTGAATTGGTCTTAAAGATTAAGTTCACCTTATGAAGAAGCATGTTTTATTGTAGCTTCTGGGATGCAAAGATTAAAGCTAGGAAATGCTTCTCAATGGGTGGATAATTAGCCTCAGAAGGGATTAGATGACGGTTGAAGTAGTAAAGTGCATTTTTCTTCCATTTGTCATTGCCTTTGGCCAACAATGCACCAAGGGAGTCATGATGCAAGTAAAGTATGAGCCTTGCCTAGATAGCTAGAATCAGTGGTGTTATCAGGTAATTCTTGATGTGTTTGAAGGCATGCTCACACTTGTTATCTTAGTTCAACTTGGCATTCTTTTTGACAAGTGCTGAGAATGGCTGACATCTTCCCGATAAGTTGGATATAAAGCATCTTAGATATGTTAACCTCCCTTGGAATGATCTGAGTTGAGTTAAACTTTTTGGGGTGAAATTCTTAATATTGCCTTGATCTTCTCCAGATATATTTTGATTCCCTAGTGATGGACAAAAAGCCAAGGAATTTCTCTGAAGTTCCCTCGAATGCACACTCTAGAGGGTTCATTTTTCTTAACTGTTTGAAAACTACTCCCAAGTCAAAGAGATGGTCTTTCTTTTCTCTACTTTTGACCATGAGATCATCGACATAACACTTAACTTGATGATGAATGAGTTCATCAAAGATTCAAGTCATAGCCTACTGGTATGTAGCACCATCATTTTTAAGGCTGAAAGGCATGACCTTATAGTAAAAGATTCCAATCGGAGTTCTAAAAATAGTGTTTCTTTCATCTTCAGGGGCCATCTTTATTTGGTTATATCTAGATGTGCCATCCATGAAAGAGAAGACTGCATGAGATGAGGCAAGGTCCACCATCAGCTCTAAGATTGTTAGTGAAAATTCATCTTACGGACATGCCTTATTTAAATCCCTAAAATTGACATATATGTAAATTTGGCCATTCTTTTTCTTAATTGGGATGACGTAGGCTAACCAGGAAGGGTATTATTCTTCCTGAATGAAGCCAGCATCGATCAATTTCTTGACTTCTTAAATGACCTGTTGTTCTATGTCTAATCTCGTGCATCTAGGAGCTTGCTTGATAGGGTTAGACGTAGGCTCTATTACTAGTTTATGGACTACGTCATGAGCCAATCTAGGCATCTCTTCATAACTCCATGCAAAGTAGTCCTTAAACTCAGTCAATAGCCTAACTAAGTCATTGGTTTCAATTTCATTCAACAAAGAACTGATGTATGTCGGATCTTCTTCGCCCTAAGTTGATTTCCTGAGCTTGTCCATGGTTGACTTGATATCTTTTGAACTCGGTGATGCATCTTTGACTTCAAAATCATCTGAGCCTTTCATCAAATTCCAAATGATTGGTAATAACCAAGCAAGTAATCATCATCATCGACTACACCCATTGCACTCAATCGTAGTCTCACCATGATTGAGAGCTTTTGCATTTGTTCTTCCATATTCTTTTGAAGTAGTCAAACCTATGCTTTGACCAAGTATGTGGGATTAACCATTTCTTTTCTAAATTATGAACACAAGGCAAGTACTAATCAAAAGGTAATTCTATTGAATCTTTATATGAATCATCCTCAAGTTCTACATCATCTTCTTGACTTGAGGATGATGCTCCTAAAAAGAACCTTTGAGTCTTCACACCAATGGATGATTTAGGGGCTTCCTTAACTACCAAACCCTCAGATTTTTGAGATGAAAGTGGGGTTAGAGCTAAGGTTCCCAACTAATGCCTAATTGTTTCACATATAGACTTGGATACACTTATGCTTTGCTTTGGTGCCCAGTCTTCATTATTATCTAGCTCAATAGTCACCTCCAAGGGAATCTACTATTTAGAAGAGCTGGCTGGTGAGCTAACCATATAAGAATCATCCTATGATTTAGGTTCTTGGTCTATATGGATAGTAGGTGTACTCTTGGTAGCTGAGGCATATCTTCTATTGGGTGGCCAATAAGGAGGTTTTTCACCCCTGGGACTACCTCTGAACTAGCCTCTTCCTCTACCTGGTGGAGGTCAGCTTGTCCTACCCATATGTTCTGAATGGAGTAACGAACAGTGGGTGGAATCTAATGTCAAGCTCCACTTCCTCCTCTAAGTCTATTTACGCTCCCTTTTAACTTTTTTTTTTTCATTTTCTCTTTTCTTTTCTTTTATTTTCTCTTTCTTTTTTTTTTCTTTGCATTTTTTTAATTTTATTTTTAAACTTTGGCCAAGTTCTTGAGAATAGACTTATTGATTTTGAGGGAGGTAGTAAGATGTATCCTAATATATGCCGACCTCATGAACTATAAATGGCTTGAGATCTCCTTTGACATAGCAAATGATCCCACCTCTCATGAATTTCATACACTAATGTAGAGAGGATGGAACTATGTTGTTCTCATGTATCCATGGTCTCCCAAGCAAAGTGTTGAAAGATGTATCCAAGTCTATAATGTGAAACTTGGCTTCGGTCTTCCAATCATCTATCTCCAAAGACAACACTATGGAGCCAAAGGCCTATTGACCTCACTTTTGGAGTGTGGATTCAATCTTCCCATCTTAGACTTAGGAGTCTTCTAGACACTAAAACTTCCCAAGTCATAAGACACTTCTAAGAATTAGGTAAACACTTAACCTAAGCCTAAAGACTTAGAATGGTTAACCATATGATTAGGTTATGCCTTAAGGATTAAGATAATCCACCTACCCTACAACCCAAATCCAATCCATGTTCACCTTATCAAACCAAACCTCAAGTTCAATTCAAACATCAAATTCAAATCCAAATCAAAACCCAAATTTCAAAACCAATTGATTGAAGCCCACGATCAAATCCAAACTTGAAAACCTTCCTAAGCCATATGACCTAACCCATGGACTTAGCCAAATCTTCATCCAAATTAATCCAAAATCAATTGATTTTCTCATAATCAATTTATATCTACAATCATCTTCTTAAATATAAATCAAATCTACATTCAGATAATCAAAACTAAATCAAATTAAATTAAAATCCTTCCTAAGCCATATGACCTATCCCATGGACTTAGCCAAATCTTAATCCAAATCAAGTCAAACTCAATTGATTTTCTCACAAATCAATCAAATTTTCAATCATCTTCACAAATTTAAATGAAATATTCATTTAAATCATCAAAACTAAATCAAACCAAATCAAAATCCAAACCTAAGCCACATGACACAACTTCATGGACTTAGCCAAATTCCATCATTCCAAAACCCCAATTCAATTGAGTTTCTCATAATGAATCATACCTTCAATCATATTCACAAATATAAATGAAATATACAATCATCAAACCAAACCAAAATCAACCCTAGTCAAACCCAACTTAACTTGACTTGAAATGTTCAAATGAAACAAAACCCATTTGAACCAAGAAATGCAATTGTTTATATATCAATCCCAAAGCCATATATAAACTCAACTAAATCAAACTCAACCCAAAATAAAGCCAACTAAACCCCATTACTTGGTGGCCAATTTGACGAGCAAGTTCTAATCCTACCCAAATTGGATTGAACCAATCAAAACCTCCCATCATGATTGTTGATCACCCTAGGTTGATCAATTATCATAAATTAGGTCAAACCAAGTCAACTTTGGTCATTTGACCAATTCATCCACTTAACCCATATGAACCAAAACTAGCCAAACTATAACCTAAGCAAAATCTCTTGAAACCAATGATTCATACCAAATCAAAATCAATATTTGAATATGACTTGACTTTCAATTAATTCAAACAAAACCCAATTGGCCCTCTTGACCCAAGTTGATCCAAATTGACCTAAAAAACCAAATTGGGTCAGATCAAAATTGATTACAACCAATTGCTCAAGTTCATTCCAAATTCATTATTGAACTTGATCAAAGCATGTTTGGATCCAATTGAACCCAATTGATCTACGTAGCCCAAATTGACCTAAAGGTTCAAGTTGGCCTAAATCAAAACCGAAGCCTACCATCATCTTTAATTAGTCAACTAAACCCAAACCAACATCCAACCCAAGCCAATTTGGCCAATTTAGTCAAATTGGTCAACTTAACCCATTTGACCAAAATGAATTCAAATGAGCCAAAATTAAATCTAAGCCAAACTAAACGAAATTAATTGAACCAAAATACCCCAAATGATCATATGAACTTGACCTAACCCTTGGTTTGACCTAGTTTGACTAATTGGTCAACTTGACCCAACTAACCCAATTTGTCCTAAATGAGTCAAATTGAGCCGACCCTAACCAAATCAAATTCAATTGACTTGAAATTTAGGATAACCCACTTTTGGATCATTTGAAATTTGTCCAAATCAAATCCAATGCCAAATGATCATTCTACCCTTAGGTCAAGGGCATCACATGAGACAAATTACCCATGTAAGTGGTCATTTCCATTCCTTGGCCACTTGGTACTCTCTCAATGGTCCACCTAGGCACAAGACACTACCCAACCTAATCCAAGGCATGGTTGGGTAGACCGTGACCCATGGGAGGTGAAATCACCTCACCCTCCCCATTAGAGCATTTCAAACCCATAGGACACCTATGATTCCTCTTTGGAAGCCACCTCCACAACTTCAACCAACCAAGAGCCAACTCACCTCCTCACCCGACTCCACGAGATGGTTTGGACCACTAGAAGTCAACCCAATCCCACCATCTGAAGATGAATGGTGTATACACCCCTCATTTTCACTCAAACACACAAAATCAAAAGCCTAGCTACCCAAGATGACAGCAGAGCCATTCCCAAGCTCCCAAGTTCATCTTGATTAAAATGCCATTCTATCCATCCCAAATGGGGCACTCCCATTTCCCTAAGCTCCCTGCTCATTCCTCGATTGAAAAATGCCATTCTTATTTGTCCCAAAAAGGACACTCCCATTTCGACCTAACTTACCCATTTCTCCATCAAACTCAAATTAACTTTTCCATGCACCTTCCCTAGGCCTCTGTGCAATAATGAATCATCTCCAAAGCTTCTTTGACGAGGTGGGACTTCTATCAAAGTTGAGCCAAATCATGGTTCATGGACAGTGAACATCAAGGAATTGATCCAATTGTTGCTCAATAAGGCTTCGTCTCCACTAGATGAACCTTCCTCAATCATTCGAGCCACCAGTCTTGAGCTCCGGTGAGGTATGCTTCTAAAACTGATCCTTAGGAAAAAATGGGTTGGAGCTTTTGAAGAAAACTTGCATCTCTTGTGATTTTATTGGATCCCCTCCGATGTCTGAAGGTGTGGGATCCTTTTGGAGTTGATCAAGCTTGGGTAAGCTTCATCAAGTGAGCAATGGAGGATGGACTCCATTCTCCCTCACTCATGACGTTAGATCACCCATCATCCATGATCAAATAGATGGTTAGATGATTAGATATCTAATTTAATCTTATTAAGCTATGTGGATTAATCATAGCCATCGATCTTAGATGGGCATGGATGAAAGCGCCTCACCACGTAGGCCAGGTGGGATAAGTTTTAAGTAGCCAATCCTAAACCTAAACCTAAATTTAAAACTAAATAAAAACCTAAACCTAAAAAAATAAACCTAAAAAAAAAACCTAAAACCTAAACTAAAAAAAAAAGCCAAAACTTAAAATAAAAATAAAATCAACATAAAACTAAACTAAAATAAACTAAACTAAAATAAATAAAATAAACTAAACCTAAAATAAACTAAACCTAAACCTAAACCCAAACTAAATAAAAAAATAAACTAAAATAAACTAAACTAAAAAAATCAAAACCTAGAATATAAACCTAAACCTAAAAAAATAATATCAAAACCTAAACCTACATAAAATAAAAATAAAACCTAAAATAAAAAAAATAAAATAAAAAATAAAAAATAAACTAAAAAATAAACCTAAACCTAAAACTAAACTAAAATATAAAACTAAAATAAATCAAAGATATGAAGCAAACATAAATAAACTAAACTATATAAAATAAAATAAACCTAAATAAAAATAAAATAAAAAAACTAAAATATATAAAATAAACTAAATAAACCTAAGTCTAATTTACTTAATTTTTTTTTGAAAAAAAAAATAAATCGTGAAATCTTAAACCCTAAACTATATAAACCTACAATCCTAAACCCTAAACACATAAAACCATAAACCATAAAAACCTTGAACAAACCTACCCTAAACCCTAAAAAAGCATAAACCCTAAAATCTTAAACTAAACCCTAAACCCTAAACCCTAAACTCCCTAACCTAAACCAACTAAACTAACTAAATAAATTAAAATAAATAAACCTAAACACTAAAACTTATTAAACCTAAACCTAAACTTAAACCCTAAGAATGTGTAGAAGAACATCACCATCAAGATTAGTATAGATGATGAAGCTAACATTGAGGTGGTTATAGTGGTGGTGGGGGATCGGAGGTCTTGGTGGATATGTAGGTGGTGGTTGGATCGATGGTTATGGGCGAGGAGCGATGGAGGTTCAGTGGTGAGGGAGATCGATATGATGGTGGATCACCACTCGAGAGGTTAGAGTGGTTAGAAACTGGAAAGCGAAGAATAGTTGATCGATCTTATGGAACTTTACATTAGGGACGATTCTAGTTATCTAGGGTTTTTTATTTGCTCTATGCGTGCTCATTTTTAAACTATGGTGTTGCTTGTGTCTTAGAAAACTAGGTATGTTACTTGGTTGATGAAATCGAATAGAAGAAATTTTGAATATGAATTTTATCTTTGTTAAAAAAAACCAAAAACTCTAAACCCTAAACTAAAACCTAAACCCTAAACCTAAAATCAAAATAATAACCCTAATACATAAACCCTAAACCAAAACCCACAAAACCTAAAACTAAATCCTCCAAACCTAAACCCTACCCAAACCCTAAGCCCTAACCCTTAAACCAAAAAAATCTTAAGCCTTAAACTTTAAACCCAACCATAAACCCTAAATCAAAATCCTAAAACTAAACTAAATAAAACCAAAAATAAAAAATAAAAATCTAAATCAAATAAAAGATATAATAAAACCTAAACTAAACCAATATATATATATATATATATAACCTATAAATTAAAAATAAAATACCTAAAATAAAAGCTAAATATAATAAAACCTAAATAAAATAAAATAAAATACTTAAAATAATAAAATAAAAGATAATAAAAAATCTAAAACTAAAAATAAACCTAAATATAAAACCTAAAATAAATAAAAAAATAAACCTAAACCTAAACCTAAACTAAAATAAACTAAACTAATATAAATAAAATCTAAACTAAACCTAAAATTAAACTAAACCTAAACTAAATAAAATAAAATAAAATATAAATAAATCTAAACCTAAACTAAAAATAAAACCTAAAAATAAACCTAAAATAAAAACCTAATACCTAAACAAAAAATAATAATAAATAAAAACTAAACCTAAACCTAAAAATAAAAAAGAACATAAACTTAAAAAATAAAATAAAATAAAACTAAACTAAAAAATATACATAAACTAAACTTAAGCCTAAAAATAAACTAAAATAGAAAACCTAAACTTAAAAAGTAAACATAAAATTAATAAACTAAACTAAATAAAAAGAAAAAATAAACCTCAATGAAAGTATAAAATAAAGAACCTGGTTTGGTTAATTTAAAAGAAACCCTAAACCCTAAACATAAATTCTAAACCCTAGGCCTAACTAACTCTAAAACCCTAGCCTGATATAAACCCAAACCTGACCTAACCTAAACCCAAAACAAAACACTAAAACCCCTAAACCCAAGGCCAAAACCCTAAATACAAACACTAAACCCAAAACCCTAATCCAAACCATAAACCCTAACCTAAACCTAAACAAACCAGATCCTAAACCCTGAGCCATGAGCCCTAAGCCCACAAGCTCTAAAACAAACCTAAAAAGCTAAACCTAAACAAAATAAAACATTAAAATAAATAAATAGCTAAACCTAAACCTAAATAAATTAAAAAATTAAATAAAATAAAATCTAAAATGAAAACTAAACCTAAACCTAAAAATAAAATAAAATAATAACATAAAATAAACTAAAATAAAATAAATAAAAACCCTAAACTAAACTAAAAAATAATATAAACTAAAGAATAGAAAACCTAAATAAAATAAAAACTAAATGTCATAATAAAGAAAAATAAACATAAAATAAAAATAAAATAAATAAAAACCTAAACCTAAAAAATTAACCTAAAAATAAATAAGAAATAAAATCAAAACACTAATCTTAAAAAAACCTAAACCAAAAATCAAAATAAAATAAACCTAAACCTAAACTAAAATAAATAAAACCTAAACCTAAACATAAACTAAATAAAATAAAATAAACTAAAAATAAACCAAAACCTAAACTGAAAAATAAAACCTACAAATAAACCTAAAATAAAAACCTAAAACCTAAACCTAAAAAAATAAAATAAAACCTAACATAAAACTAAAAATAAAAAATAAAATTTAAATCTAAATGATAAAATAAAAATAAAACTCAACTAAAAAATAAACCTAAATCTAAACTTAAACCTAAAAAATAAAGTAAAATTAAAAATCTAAACTAAAATAAATAAACTAAACAAATAAAAAAAAAAATAAACCTAAATAAAAATAAAAATAAAGTAAACTAAAATAAATAAAAAATAAACTAAATATACTAAATAAATCTAAACCTATCGGTTTACTTAATTTTAAAAATAAAACCTTAAACCCTAAATTTTAAACCCTAAACCCTAAACCTACAACTAAACCTAAACCTTAAACCCTAAAAAAAAAACTATATGAACCCTAAACCTTAAACTCAAAAAACCTAAAACCCTAAATCCTAAACCCTAAACCCTAATTCCTAAGTCCCAAACCCAAAACTCAAACATAAAGTAACTAAATAAATTAAAAAATAAACCTAAACCCTAAGAATGGGTAGAACTTAGATCCAGTCATGGAGGTGAAGTGACATGCGATGGTTATCGTAGTGGTGGTGGATGTGGAGGTGGTGGTTAAAGCAGTGGTGGTTATGGAAGAGGGTGGAGCGACAGGTTATAGCCATGGTGGTGGCGAGGGAGAGATCGAATATATAATGGTTGATCCTGCTACTCGAGAGGCCAAGGTGGTTCTGATGGGAACTGGAGAAATTGAAGAACGGCCGATCCGATCTGCTGATTATGAAACTATGTCTTTACAATAGAGATGGTTCTAATTATCTACGGTTTTATATTTGCTCTATGCGTGCTTATTTTTTATTTATTGTCGCTTGTGTCTTAGAAAACATGGTGTTTTACTTGGTTCAAAGAAATAAAAAAAAGAAATGTTGAGTCTGAATTTGTTCTCTGTTAAAAAAAAACTAAAAAACCAAAACCCTAAACTAAAACCTAAACCATAAACATAAAACCTAAACCCTAAACCCTAAAACCTAAACCCTAAACCACAAAACCATAAACCACTAAACCTAAAACAAAACCTAAAAAAAACCTACCCTCCCAAATCCTAAACCCCAAATCCTAAACCCTAAACTAAAACTAACCTAAACCTAAACCACAAAACTAAAAATCTAAACTTAAACTAAATAAAACCTAAGAATAAAATAAATAAAACCTAAACCAAAATAAAATAAAATAAATAATTAAATTAAGACCTAAACCTAAACCTAAAAAAAATAAAAAATAAAAGACTAAAATAAAATAAAATTAATAAAACCTAAACTAAACTAAAAATTAAAACCAAATAAAATTAAACTAAAATAAAATAAATAAACCTAAACTAAAAAAATAAACTAAACTAAAATAAATAAAACCTAAACCTAAACCTTAACTAAAATAAAATAAACTAAAAAAACTAAACCTAAAAAAAATAAAACCAAAAAATAAACCTAAAATAAAACCTAAACCAAACCTAAAATAAAATAAAACCTAAACCTAAACTTAAAATAAATAATAAACTTAAACCTAAAAAAAAATAAAATAAACTAAAACTAAAATAAACTAAACCTAAAATAAACTAAATTAAAGAAATCTAAACTAAATTTAAAAAAATAAATAAATAAACTAAATAAAATAAATAAACCAAAATAGAAAAAATCATAAACTAAAATAAAATAAAAAATAAACTAAATAAATTAAATAAACCTAAATCTTTGCTTAATTTTAAAAAAAATTAAAAGAAACCAACCACCCCAAACCTACCCCCAAACCTTGAACCCTAAACTAGACCCAGCCATGGGCCCTAATCCACAGGCTCTAGGCCCTGATCCTAAACCCTAAACCCTAGGCCATGAGCCTGACCCACTCAGGCCTACCACAAAGGCCACACTTAAATCCTAGCCACTAGGCCCCTACCTAACCACTGAGCCATGACCTATCCTAAACCCTAGGCTCTAGGCCCTAAACCATGTGCCTAACTACCACTGCAACCACGGACCCTAAACCTAAATCTTCTGACCATAAACCCACAACTTGACCTCAGACCAAAAGCCTAAACCACAAACTAAACCTGACCCTAACTGACCTCCCCTAAATTCTAACCCTACCTAAACCTAAACCTAAACCCTCTAAATCCTAAATCCTACAAAACCCTAAACTTATTTTTACATTTTGGCTTTGGTGGGTTATGTTTTTGACCTCTTACTTCTAAGTTAGCCTGATGATTCTTATCTTTCCAGCTTAGGTTGGCTTGGTTTTTTTAGTCTGGTGGCTACTATCTTCTCTGCCTTATTAATCTGGTTGTTAGTGGATGACATGTTTTTTGCTCTAGCTTTTTTCTATTTTTTGCACGATTTGTTTTGTTGCCTCTCCTCTAGAACTTGAATTACTTTTTGCTGGTTTTTCATGGTTGGATGGGTGGCCTTCCTAGTGGGAACTACTATTGGTTGTTACCTTTATGGGCCTTATTTTGGAGAGTTTCTTGCCTACTTTTTTGGGGATTGCCTCCCAGTTCCTTATTATTTATTGCTAGATCATTCTTTTTCCTTGGTTTTGTGTTTGGTTATTCTCCTAGTATTAACCTCTATTGGGTGCATTGTTTGCATAGGTTTTATGTTATTATTATGCTTTCTATTAGGTTAGTCTTTTTTTTGTTGGGAAAGTTTATTTTTCGAATGGTCCTGGCTAGCTACTTCTATTGCCTTTCTATGGTGGTTGTGCTTCTTTTGGACCTCTGTTATGTGGTGCTTTGTTGGTTTTCTACTTTTCCTTGGCTATTGTGGATGCTTCCTTTGTTGGCTACTTATGATGGGCTATTCTCTAGTGGCTACCTTATGGATATTTTACTTAGCTAGTTTGGTTGGAGGACTTTTAGTTGTCCTTGGAATCATGGTTGGTTGATTTTTTTCTTGTTGGTCTTTTCCTTCTTCTTGGACAATTTGTTGGAGCCTTTTTCTATGTTGATAGAACCTTTGTTGATTTTGATTGGACTTTTGTATCGTGGTTGGTGGCTTTGGCCTTCTTTTGTGTGTATTTTGTCTTCTTGATTTTCACTAGTTGCATCTTATGTTTCCTTCATTGATGGTTTAATTTATGATTGTTTAGTCATTTGTGGTTGCTCACCCTAGTTTGGCTTGGTGATTGCTACTAGTTGGTACTTTGTCAGGGCTCTATCTTGGTTTTTGGCTATTTCTATTAATTGGCATGGGTCGGTGCTTGATGGTCGGTTTTTCCTTGGTTTGGAGCTTGGATGGGTATTTGGATAATGGTTGTTGTTAATGTTCTTACTTTGTTTTAGCCTCTCTCTAGGTTATTATGATTAGTCTATTGTGGTTTTTTTTTGGTGGTTTGGCTACTAGCTAGTTGCTCGCATGTTGCTCTTTATTTAATGGTGCATGATCTAGAACTCTACGGACTCCTAGCCTTGGATGTTTACTTGTAACAGGTATGCTGGCTATGATGGCTTTGATGTTACTCACCTCTTCTCTCTAGTTGGTAGCATTACATATGATTGTAACCCTTATTTATGAAGTTTGGTTGCTCATATGTATTGTTGCCCCTGGGATGATCCTAATTGAGCTGAGCCTTCTCTTCTCGCTCTATCCTTTTCCTCTCTCCATCCTTATCCTTTTAGCTATGACTTTTGCCTTTGTAGTGTTTTGCAAGATTTCTTTTGTTGGAACTTTGAAGAGGGAATGGCCATTACTCAATCAAGTGCTATTGTTGTGGATCTTGCTTATCTTCTTTCTCAAAGGAATCATGAACTCTTGACTCATCCTTTTACTATTTTAAGCATTTATTTTACTTATGTCTTCTTCTTATGATTTTTTGTATTTGCTCTTTTATTTTCTTTTCTTTTTCTAATGTACTTAGATGGGGGTTTAGCTCTTTAGGTTTCTTGTATCTCTGGGAGTAGTTGAATCTTATAGCTTTACCCCTTTTAAGGACATTATATCTTTTCCTTTTATAGTAATAAAATTCTAACTTTCCCCCATTAAAAATCCTAAACCCTAAACCCTAAACCTTAAACCCTAAATAACCCTAAACCCTAAAACTTTAATCCCTAAACCCTAAACCCTAAACACAAATCATAAAACCTAAACCCTAAACCTAAACCCTAAACCCTAAATAATAAACCCTAAAACTCTAAACCCTAAACTAATCCTAAACCCTAAAGCCTAAACACTAAATCCTAAACCCTAAACCTTAAAACCTAACCTTAAACCTTAAACCCTAAAAGCATAAAACCTATAACCTTAAACCCTAAACCCTAAACCCTAAACCCTAAACCCTAAACCTAAACCAAAGTAACTAAATAAATTAAGAAATTAACCTAAACCTTAAAACCTAATAAACCTAAACCCAAACCTAAATCATAAGAAGAACCTTGATGACAGAACATCACTCAACAAGGCTCTAGATCAAAGGAGGCTGAGAGGTGGCGGTTATCACAATGGTGGTGCGGGATCTAGAGGTGCTAGTGGATATGGAGGTGGTGGTCAGAGCAGTGGTGGTTCTGTAAGTGGGAGGAGCGATGAAGGTTACAGTCATGGTGGTGGTGGAGGGAGAGATCAAGGATATAATGGTCGATCCCGCTACTTAAGAGGCCGAGGTGGTTCTAATGGGAACTAGAAAAATTGAAGAATGGTTGATCTGATGCTACTTATAGAACTGTGTCTTTACAGTGGAGATGGTTCTAGTTATTTAGTGTTTTGATTTGCTCTATGCATGCTCATTTTTTATCTATGTCGTCACTTGTGTCTCAAAAAACTTGGTGTGTGTGGTGTTTATTTTTTAGATGTGGGACACCACATAGATCATAGTGGGTACTTATTGAAATGATTGGTTATGACATTAAGAAAAGATGCACTATCTCAAAAGATAGAAATCATTACCCTATAATGGACCTAATCACCTAATAATGACTCTTAAGGCATGATGGGTCTTGAATGTACTAGATCTTTCCCTACTTTACATGGAAAGTAAAGCATTTATATTAAGCCGTTTGTTAAGTTCCTTATGGAGGCAAGCCTCCATAGTTAATTACATCCTAAGGGATGTGAATCCTTAAGAATACTCTTGATTAAGTAGTAATTAAAGTCTCAAAAGATTTCAAGGCACTATCAAAAAGGATTATTTGTATTGGAAAATTAAGTGGGAAAACTCAAGGAGAAGACTTATTATTGAAGCCAAAGGAAACAAGTAGGGAATGCTCTTGATACTAGGAAACCTAGTGAGCATTTCAACCTATCCTATAATTGGACTTTATAATTTTGAAATTGAAGAGAAGATCAACTTTGTTAAAGTTGACATTTCATTAGAAAGCTAGGACTTGTAATCCAACAACACAAGATTATGGAGATGCCTAAGAGGTGACGATTTATGCTTGTAGCTCGAAAGAAACAACCACCTTGGATCCTAAATATAGGGAGCTTTAGCATAAGCCAAAGCACAACCTAAATCTAAAAAATAGGCATATGGTTTAACTCATAAGAATTGGCTAGATTTACAACCATCTGAGTGGTACACTAACACCCCTATGCTTTAAATCTAAGAAGTAAGGTCATATGATTTGCAAGATTAGTTGGATGTTTAATTAGAAAGAAACTAAAGTCCTTAAACCCACTCCCTAAGAGACTAGAGCATGAGTGGTATGAGCATATGACTTAGTCTAATGTAACATCTTTTCATATTTTATTTATTTTGACACTTCATTTTGACAAAGGCTTTTATCATTTATCATACATGCATAGAAATAAGGTTGTTGTAAATCAACAAGAAAGGGGTGTTTTCCAACACAAAGGATGCCCTCAAGCATTCCCCTATCTTGCAAGGATGGAAATCCTTAATATTTAAGAGTGAAATAATATGATGTGCATTTTGTTGGCCATTCAACATTCAGCTAAGGGGTTACTAAATCTTTTAATTATCTTGATTCATGTCATAGGCTTTATGTGGAGTTATGAATTGTTTAAAACTTTAGTTATGAGTTGTAGTTGGGGAGAAATGTTAGTTTTCTTTCTAAGAGCCTAATCGCATTCAAGGCCACACATTCAAACATCAAACAAATAAAGAAACTAAGAAAAATATGCCATCCTAATTGTGCACTTTAAACACAACATCAAACAAATTTTATAGCTAATGTAAAAGAATAATGCCAATGTGATTGGGTGCCATACAACCCAAAAAAAATGGTAGTCGAAGCTACCCTTATACAACTACATAAAAAAAATAATTTATAATTTACAAATGATAAATGCTAAGGGGGGTCTTCATGTCTTCGTGTATCTTCCTTCTTCTTTGACTTGGTTTGCTCCACTTCAAAGGCTTCACATGGCCTCTCATGATAAAGCCTTCTAGCCAATGCTCATCCTTATCCCCCATAGCACTAATCCTAATTCCTAATATAAAATTACATTAAAAATAGGAAAAGTAAATCTAACTACACCTATAAGATAAGTGTTAGCTAAAGACACATACAACCCATGCAATTATATTTATAATTTGGACTTAACACCTTGCATATGGATAACCAAGCCCATCTATCCTAACATGGATTATGCTTAGGGGCTTAAACAACCTGCAAAGAGAGCATTTATATTTATTTTTAAGTGATCCCTTAAACATAATCCCTTACAGAAAATATGATTAGGCTAATCACAACTTACCATCTAGTCTATAAAACATACACCCTATCATCTCTAAAATAATACATCACAAATATAACATACATCACACCATGCCATCCTAACATAAGGCTAGAAGTGGTGACTTAATCTAATGTGTGTATTAAGGCTTGTGTGGTATGTCCTAAGCTTTAGGTTTGATTTTCTAAGTGTAGAAAGATTCAACTTAAAGGGTGGTTTCACTTCAAGTTCTTTAATTAATTTGCAAGTTTTAATTTGTGTTTTCTTTTTGTTTCATATAACTTACACTTAGCAACTAAGTGTTGTAAAGAGAAGAAAAGAGGTTTTTTCATCCCTACCTTAAACCACTTTCTAAAGCCTATTAATTTGATTTAGTTCTCTTTAGTCAATGGCTTATTACACATTTTAGATTAATCCTAAGTTTAGGTTCTCTTTAAATAATTTTATTCAATTTGAAATGCTTCTTAAGATTAATCTAATTGAAATACTATCACATGACATGCTAAATCATTCCTCTCCATCACCATGCATATGATTAAGTCTTAAGTATACCTACACATACAATATGTTTTAGCATACTTGAATGATGGATGTGAGTATGTACATTTGAAGCTTTATATTTCTTCTCTAATTGAATTATTTTTTCATATTAATTTATTTCTATCTAAATTCTTATGCAAAAAATTCATAGGGATGAAATTAAACAAGTACGTGTCATTGTTAACCAAGGAAGTGAGGTAATCAAATGACCTCCTTGGGTGTAGCTAAAACCTCATATTCCCAGGATATCCAGACTATATACCATTACATTCAAACCATATGTAAATTTACATGCATGAACATAAGAAAGAGATCTCCAAATCACATGATCAATTAATTCAATCACTTGAACAATTGCAAATGCATGTATTTTTAATAAAAAGGAAGGATTACCATTCTCTAATTAAATACACACATGTATGTATAAAATACATAAGCAAGCTAAAGCTTGAGTGAGGTAATCAAATGACCTCCTTAGGGCTAGCTAAAGCCTCGTAATCCAAGAATTTCTAGACTATATACCACTTTTCTTAGATACATACACATTTATTCATAATTTGGAGAATGAAAATCATGCTAAAAATTGATATTTAATTTGATTGATTCATTTATGTATATGAATTAAAGCCTCATCCAAATTTTAGTATTGAAATAGATAAGAATAAAATCAAATGGAGTATGTGCCATTGTTAAACTAGGGAAGTGAGCTAATCAAATAACCTCCTTGGGGCTAACTAAAGCCTCATATTTTTGAGATGTCCAGACTATATACCCATTAACATTCTCACTTACATAAATCAATACATGAATAAACTGAAAGGAGCTTCACTTCATACATTTAAGCTATAATCACATGCATCTCCTATGTATTTATAACTTGCATTCATAGCATATTTAAGTATTCATTTATAAGCTTTGGAAAATATGTTTGGATTTAATAGTGATAATAGCCACACATATTACAAATTAAATCAACACATGCAAGCTTGACATAAAGGAAACCCATTTGACTTAATTAATTTTGAAAAGATGAATGTGTGATATCAAATGATATACAACATTTAACATGATTGAAAAGGAATGAATGAGCATAAACATGTGATTTCATTCAATTAAATTAATTCCAAAGGATAATCAAATCAAATAAAAGCATTTAAAGAAAACCAACACTTTTTAGTTATTTCTTTCAATTTCATATTTTATTTCGTTTGAAGAAATGAGGGAAAATTTGTTAATCCTAACCCATTCCCATGTTTGTGATTTAATTTGGTTTAATGAAAACTAATTTAGTTGATTTTATGAGTTAATTAGGTTGTACTATGCATTAAATACATTAATTAACCCTTACATATTACCTTAATTTAATTAACCAAGTAATGATCCAACATGATATGTACATACATTGGAAATTAAATCAACAATGAACCTAAGAAATGAAAGAGGCCTAATGCAATTGGCTCACAATTAGTGATTAATTAAGTTAAGAAACTTAATTAAGTACTTTCATGGTTTTCCCACATGTGGGTTAACCATAATTTCCTTAAATGTCTTTAGGATATTGAACACCTAATATCTACCAATGAATTGATTAATTAAGATTCCATGTGATTATAGTTTAAATTGATTAATTAAGCAATTTAATTAATGAATTAAACCATAAATTAATCCCAAATTAATTAGTTTCCATTCAAGTGAAATGGACTTAGGGAAAAGATTGGGAAAGAGGTCCCAATCTCATTCTCCATGCCCATTCACTATTTCAATGAATGCAAGCTTAATTAATGATTTTCTTACTATTTAGAATATTAATTAATTAAGAAAGTAATTAAGGTTAAGAAAACCAATTTCCCTAATTAACCAAGCAATAAATACCAAGAAAATTATGGGACACAAAGGTCATCGCATTAACCAACCTCAAAAAGTTTGTGATTAATTACTTTGATAATTAGAGAGTAATTAAGCTAATTATATTTTTAATTAAACTTAAATTAAGCCTTAATTATTATTCAAAATTAATTGGGATCAATTTTAATTGAATCTCCTTTTAAATACCTTAAAAACAAATTATTACTTGCATTTTTATGATTTTTCTATGATTTTTTATAATTTTCCAAAGTTTCATCTATTTAAATAATTTTCCATTATTTTTATAAAGTCTATTAATTTATTTTAACTATTTGAATTTCAAAATGCAATATCTCCCAATTCATAAATCCTTTTAACTTGAAATATTTATGGAAGGTAGATTTTATGATCAATTTTTATCTCTAAGAATTTCAAATCTATTTGATGTTCCTTTATAGTTTAATTAATGAAATTTTATTTTCCTTAAAGCTTAAATTATACTCATAATATTCTATAAATTTTGGGGCTTTTCGATTCATTGGATTTATCTCAAAAGATAAATAAACAAACCCTTATTTTTTTTTTTTTAGTTAAGTATTTTATTTTTTAATAAATTTTTAAAGTTTCAAGTGTTTTTCATTAATTTTTAAAAAGCCTAAAATCCCTAATTTCTTAACCAAGTCAATGCCTGCATAGTCGGCGGACCATGCATTTGCGTGGCAGCATGCGGGGCTGCGTCTGCGGATGAGTGGGAATGGAATGCGAAGCAGGATGCATGGATCAGATCGACATCATCGTGGGTCGGTGATCAGATGTCGATATGATCGCATGATCGAAGCATGATCCATTAATTAGAGCCATGAGATCTGCACTGTCGATCTATCCATCTCCGAATGGGAGATGGGATTGTTCGGCACAAGAAATGGATGGAACACTATTCTAGGTGGGATTTTTGTGATTCTTGTAAAGAAATTGAATGAAAAACTTCATTTTAGGCTTGATTTTCTAGCGATCTACTCTGAAAATCACTCCAAATGCATGGGGATGATGTAAAATAAAAAAAATGCAAGGGTAATATAAAGAAAATTCCTAAAATTGAGCAAAAACCATTACAAATAAAAGAATCAACTATAGTTTTAGAAAATTATCTCACGAGAATTGATTTCTAGTGGTGGTGATGATCCAAGCATGCTCTTGAGTGGATGAAGAAGCTCTAGAATGGGTTTGGGCTCTTACTTCTCTTTAGAATAAAGTATCCACCAATGGTCGTCACTTCGTCATCAGAATCTAGTTGATTTTGATGGATTTTAATCAAAAACCAAGTGGGAAAGGTTGCTAGTTGGTTTGGGAGCTATAGGAGAGTGAAATGAGTGTGTGGGGAAGAGTTTTTACCTTCATATTTTTTGTCTCATTATAATGGCCGAAAATCACCTCATTCATGGTGATTTTTGGCTCCAAGTGGGTGTCCTTTTCTTGAGGTGGTTGGGATTCTCCTTAGGTGGCTTAATTTGGTTCCCATTTGGGTCATATTGGGTCAAAATGGGTTAGGGACCAATTCATTAGAATTGGGTCAAACTAAGATTAGTCAAGTTCATGTACTATTTGGAGGATTGTATGCTTGGTTGATTTAATTTAGGTTTAGTCATTGGACCCTTTATGTGATTTAGGATAACTTGGGTCAAGGAGGGCCAAAGCTATGTTTAGCTTAATTGAAGGTCAAGTCATGTTTAAATTTGATTTAGGTTAATTTAAATCATTAGTTTCAATGGGTTGGTTGCAATTTGGCTATTTGGGTTTATTACTAAGGGTTGATTGGTTTGACCCAATTTTTCAATTGATCAACTAGATGATTCAATCATGACATGAAGTTTGATTGGCAATTCATTTTGATTTGGATTGGATTTTTTGGTTCATGTAGGTCAAATTGGCCACTTTGGGTCAAGTGAACCAATTGGATTTAGTTGGCTTTATATTGAGTTTATATAGATTTAAGATTGATATAAAATTCAACTACAATTGATTTGGATTCAAATGAGTTTTGGTTATTTTGAATATTTAAATCAAATGGGCTGGTTGATTTGACTTGGGTTGATTTGATTTGGTAGATGATTGAAGGTTTCATTTATATTTGGATAGATGATTGAAGGAATGATTGATTCAAAAGAAAATCTATTGATTTTGGCTTAATTTAGATGGTTTTGGCATTCAAGAAATGGATTAAAGGTTTAAATTGGGTTTTGATTTGATTTTGGATTTGGTTTTGGCTATTTGAATTTATATTCATTTATATTTGAGAAGATTGAAGGTACAATTGATTTATAAGAAAATCAATTGAGTTCGGATTGAATTGGATGGAAATTTTGCAAAGTTCGTGAAGGTTGATTAAAGAGCTTGGGAAGGATTTCAATTTTAGATTTGATCTTGGGTTTCTATCATTTGGAATTGAGTTTGGACTTGGATTTGGATTTGAAATTGAGTTTGAGGTTTGGTTGGAAATTTGGATTTGAATTGAATTTAAAAGGTGTACATGGATTGGGTTTAGGCTATAGGGTAGGTGATTTTCTAAGTCCTAAGGCATGGCCTAATCTATGATTAACCCTTCTAATTCTCTAGGCTTAGGTAAAGTGTTCACCCACTCTCTAGAAGTGTCTTATGACTAAAGAAACCTTAGTGTTTAGAAGGTTCCTCATCTAAGAGGTTGAAAACTCACTCCAAAAGTGAGGTCAACAAAAGGACCACCCCAATAGGTGTGGTGTAACTAACAAGGCACACCACATGTATTGGCGTTGACCGAGGTGATCAACAACATCAAAAAGACTGCAAACACTAATGAAAATGATTTATACCTAAACTCAAAAGGTAGATAGAATCATGATCTAAGTGCAAAGTAGCTCTCTTTATCCCAAGGGCATAAGAGAGCCAAATGGAATCCATGGGGGATTGAGTATGTGAACCTTCCACTAGGAAGCAGGTTCAAGCTATCTGCAGAGGATATGGATTTGAGTTTGATTGTGAATATGATTTGTTTGGGTGTGTATCCACTAGGGACTAGAATCTATAATCTACAATTGATTGGGAATGTGAACATTCCACTAGGGAAGCAGGTTCGGGCTATCCATTGGGATAAGAGTTTGATGGTATTTCTTATGGCTCCCCTGGAAAGATTAATTTGATTTGTGCCTCGCTAAGGAGAAGTTTGGTTTGTTCAATATGTTTTAATTTGACTCATCTTGGAAGGTTGGTTTCAAATTTAGTTTATTATGGACCATGTCGATGTGCGATGGACCCACTTAGAAGAGGCTATGTCGGCCTTAACCTATCTCAAATTTACAAATCCAAAGGGATAGTCTACTAGGCATAAGGTAGGACTATCCAACCTAAGTGGTTGCCTATTGGATTGCAATGGGCGTAGAAAGCAAGTAGACTTACATCTTTTAAAGCGGATCAACTTGGGTGATGTTGGATCGCAATAAATTGAACCCGACTGGTGGCGACTCTTGAATGCCACTAGGGGACTTCTGTCAACTCAAAAGTAATTAAGACTAATTTTATTAATTTCAATTATTTTTTTAATTTGAATTGGTTTATTTTCATTTATTTTAATTTCATTTGATGGATCCCATCGTTATGCAATGGACCACACTAAGACAGGGCTATTTCAGCCTTGGCCTATCTTAGATTCTTGATCCAAGGGCTAGTCTACGGTAGAAGGGTAGGACAATCCAACTTAAGGGGTGCCTTTCGATTGCAATGCTTTTAGACAAAGCATAGACTTACATCTCCAAAGTAAGGAATAAACTATTGGGTGACCCATTGGATGCAACAAAAATACCTAGGGCCTCCGTCGGTGTACGATCGTGTTGAAAAGAATGCATAGACTTACATCACAAAGCCGGATGACCACCGAGGTAACCTATTGTTGGCAGAATAGATTGAACCTGACCTAATGGCGACTATTGAGAAAGTGTCTGGGGGACTTATCTCAACTCATGGCGATTCTATAGAGTTTTGTTGACAACAAAGATAGGATGCCTACTTGGGAAGGTGTAATAGGGGGCATTAATTCTAATCCACAACACACACACATATATATATATATATATATATATATATATATATATATATATATATATATATATATATATATATATATATATATATATATATATATATATATATATATATATATATATATATATATTCTTTGTTAACTTAGACCTATCTTAGATTTACTAGACCAAGGGAGAATCTATGCATCCACAGAATAGAATCTCTAACCATAGGGGTGGTTAATAGGAAATAGGGACTGTCCAATCCAGTAGTAACCTGGGTTGTGTCTAAATGAGGTGTGTAAGGGCGTGAGCCAAATAGAGTGCC